>CALNXI010002500.1:50000-73474 GCA_942486025.1 Porites evermanni | reverse complement strand
TGCCATTGAAGAACTCTAGTCTTCTGTCTAGGGCCCTTAAACTCCACGCGTATTTACTAAAATCTCTTGACACAAAGTCTAAAAGTTCATTTCGACGAAAGTTTTGCTTCACAGAACGACTTGAGACCTCTTTTAACTCCTATATTGTCTTCTTGACAATCGTTGTTGTACGTTGTCGCCATATTGAATAGGATCCCCCAAAGGCATTCTGGTCTATAGCAAGGATACATGATATAATCCACATTGAATTGTCCAAGAGGGCATGACAGCTTGGCCGCTTTCTTCACTGAAAAAGAAAAAAACAAATCTATGGCAACGATAGGCCATGGATAAATTTTTATTTTTATTTTTTTTACGTTTCAATTCTATAATTTTTCATTTTTTCATTTTTTGAAAAAATATTCGATTACTTTTGTGAAATTATTATTATTTTAGTTTGTACAATAGTTTATTTTTTATTTAAATTTATTTTTAGGAAATATTAGTAATATTTTAAAAACAAAAACGAAGAAAAAAAAACGAAAAGTAAAGAAACATGATAAAGAGTTTGCAATGTGGCAAGGCGACAATTCAGATGTTCTAATAGTCTTGAATGGCTTCTTTTCTACCCAGAACGTCAGCAAACACTTTTTCTCGTTTTATTTTTGATAACTCACAAAAGATGAAAAAACTTCAACTTTTTGACCAAAATCATGGACTAACACCTTTGGAAAAATGCCAATATTGCGGTTTTCTCAAGGTTCTATTGTCTAGTAAGGCTTGTTTTCTAACGAGAACGTCACCAAATACTTTTTCTCGATGTATTTTGCATGAAACGAAAAGTTGAAAACATCTCAAATTTTTTACCACACTCATGGACTAATTCCTTTCAATTGGAAAAATGCAAGCAGCCGTGGGGATAGTAAAAAAACATTCTCCTTCTCTGCGTACAGCTCGTAAGACCATGCAATTCTTCCGAGAGTGATCAGAATTATTTCTTTTCCACAAAATGCAAACGATAATAAACCAAAGCATCCATTACTACTTGAGTTACCCTATCTAAGGATTAAACCATAGACACAAAGCCAACAAGGTAAAATATGATACCCTCAGCGGTACTTACCTACCTAGCGCATACATGTATATGGGATTATCCCCACCCCGAAGACTTCACGTGTCACGTGGCAAGCAAACGTGAATTGGGACGACGAATGCCAGGTAATTCATTAATTTTCTGTTGTTAATTTTTGCTTTTCTTATTTAAATATTTTTCAATTCAAATATATGAAGTGAACCATATCTTTTTTTGGTGACATGTCACAGGAAGTTTCATGTCTTTCATAAAAGCGATTCTCGTTGGTCACGTGATTAATTAAGGCAGAAAAATTTATAACGGAAGACATCCATGTTTGAACAAAAAAAATAATTTAAGTCCATAACAAAGTGCGATGGAATTATTACAAATTGCGACAGCTCAGTCTATTTCAAAGTGCGGTGTACTGTCGCAATTTGTAATAATCATCGCACCTTGTAATACCTGTCGCGATTTGTAATAATTCCATCGCACTTTGTAATAACTTTTGAGAGAGATTAAACTTACTTCGTCAACATTAATATAACGCCAAAATACGCATGGTACTTCATAAACAAAGATGGAGATGACGTCTGCTAGCACGTAACATCTCCGCTCATTCAAACATTTAACTTTATTCACAGTCCTAAACAATTTTAGATTAATGTTGATTAGTTATCTGGCTTACGAAATGCTGTATTCTTAAGCCTTGCTTTTGTACTAGGTGGCTTGCATTCAATGGTTACCCGGCGGGTGTACTTCCTTATATGGCCAATACGGGGATGTGCCTCTGGACAGAGCATTGCCAGAGTAGAGGATCTAGGCAGAGCTAGACACACTAGACACAAACAAGCCATTATTAAAAAGCATTTAATTTCCGCTAATCGTAACATCCATCCTACATTATTCGAATAAGGACACCAGGAGGATTCAAGCTTTTCTTGTTAGATCTTAAAACAGGTTGACACAACACGTGGTACACCTTTCTTGTCTAACGAGCAATCTTAAAGAAGTAATAGTGGCGCCCATATTTTGGCCAACTTAATCAAACGAGGCCTGGAAAGATTCAAAATGTTTACTGCAAATAAAAAAAAACGTCACCAGTGGCAAACCTTCGAACCACAACAGAAACCTAAACACAAAATCCAATTAGTCGCTGGCCAATACCTTCGTATGTACTTCTTGTTATAACACTCACTTGGGGTCTTACACTGAGCCGGCTGGGCATTTGGTCCATTATTCTCACTTGCTTTGGTCCCATATAGGAACAAAAGGAGTACTCATTCCATCTTAAAACAATTGTTTTCTGTAAGGGGTCCTCTAAAGCAAATACCATGGGGATGGAAAAAAATTATCCTTCCCTGTGTATATACAACTCGTAAGACCGAGCGTGTTCTGGATTAGTGTTTTTCTACAAAATGGAAAGGATAGAATAAACCATCCATTGCTACTTGAGTTACCTTATCGAAGGATCAAACCAAAGACACAAGGCCAACAACGAAAAAAATGATACCCTATTAAAGGCTCGAGATCCTCAAAAGCCATACCTATCAAGCGGTACTTACCTATCTAGCCCATCCATATATGGGATTATCCCCCCCCCCCCCCCCCCCCCGAAGACTTCACGTGTCACGTGGCAAACAAACATGGATTTGGACGACGAATACCAGGTTATTTATTCTGTTATTAAATGTTACCTTTCTTATTTAAATATTTTTGAATTTAAACGTGATTCATATCTTTTTGGTGATATGTCACAGGAAGTTTCATGTCTTTCATAAAAGCGTTTCTAGTTAGCCACGTGATTAATCAAGGCAGAAAAATTTATAGCGGAAGACATGCATGTTTGACCAAAGAAAATGTTACGGACATGTTACATGCTAGCAGACGTCATCATCTTTGTTTATGAAGTACCATGCATATTTTGGCATTATATTAATGTTGATGAAGTAAGTTGAATCACTCTGAAAAAATTATTACAAAGTACGATGGAATTATTACAAATTGCGACAGCTTAGTTTATTACAAAGTGCGATGGACTGTTATTAAAAATTGCGACATCTTTTTTATTACAAAGTGCGACACGGTTTATTACAAATTGCGACAGGTATTACAAAGTGCGATGGATTTATTACAAATTGCGACAGGTATTACAAAGTGCGATGATTATTACAAATTGCGACAGCACAGCGGCAGCTTTTTCATTACAAAGTGGGACACGGTTTATTACAAATTCCGACAGGTATTACAAAGTGCGATGAATTTATTACAAACTGCGCCAGGTATTACAAAGTGCGATGATTATTACAAATTGGGACAGTAAACCCTTTCTTGCCGTGAATCATCTCGTACAAGAACAAGATATAAAGTGTTATTGTGACCAGTTAAATTTGGTTTTCTAAAATCGGATTTGTCCCATCTACCAAAAATTTAAATCAGGGGCGGATCAGAGAAGGTTTGATGAGGGGAGTCTACATTGTTTCCAAGGACGAAATGTTGTCTGTAGAGGATTTTTCCCATCGTCCCCTGCCTGTCACTGCGCATTCTGCCGTAAATCTCACAGGCAAGTTGGAACAAGTATGTGATCAAATAAATTAAAGTATTTCATGTTCAAGAGGTGAAATGTTGCCCAAGTTTCATTTTAAGCTACCATACAAATGTGGTATGCGACTTCAATTACAAAGCCCCGTATTAAGAAATATCTATGATCTGAAGGGACTATTTAAAGGGGTCCCGAAACGCCGTATCCGCCCTTAAAGAAAAAAGCCTTTTCCTAGTTCAATTAACCTATGGAATTGCTCTAAAGCTTGTGATATCTACCCTAAATCAACAGTCCATTTAATTTCTGATAAGTGTTCTGTTAGCCAACTTGACAGAAATACGCTTGCGGCAGTTAAAAAACAAAACAACAGTTACTGGCAAAAAGTCTAAAAGAAAAGGTCAGGCCTGTTGGCTGCCATTTCTTTGTGCTCTGGCAGAAGGAATGGCAGGAGGTCAGAAGGCACTTGGCAAAGGTTGGATTGAACTGAGTCAAGGAAAGGCTGTGTTGACACAGTAAAGGTTGACGTGCAATAAACTGAAGACACACCAGAATCCATGTTTTATCACTCCATCTGTTTTATTAGGCTGATTTAGCAACCGGACAGGAACGTCAGTGGACGACGGGAAAGCGCGCGGAAAGGACTAAACACCACTTCCGGTACCCAATTTGCCGCTCTGCCATTGGTCAAGCCAGTTGTTTGATCTGCGCGCGCCGTCGTCAGCTGACGCTCCCGTTCTGTTGCTAAATCAGCCTATTGGCAAGCGTTAAACGCGGTGAATCTTTATACTCGCACAATTCGTCCTTAACGAGAAAATTTCGTGGTAAACAGTGACCACATCTTAGATATCTCCTGACTTCTCTCTAAAAACCTACTTCAGCGCACGATCAGGCAATGCCACTATTAATGCTTTTGCCTCAAGCAGTTTTTAAGTGTAAAGTTGAGTAGGTTCTTTTCGGGTCCATATACAATTAAATTCAAATGCTTTCTGCTCCTTTGTTATCGGGCAAGGTGATAGTGGCAACTGATTTATTGTGATGTATTATTGAGATCGGTCGGGTAGATGAGCGAGAATCAAGCTGCGTCCTACGGCCTAATAAAAATGTTTTTAAGGCTTTCTGGAAGTCTCTTTTGAATAAAATGTAAAGAACAGGATTAGCGATTGACGTCAGATATCTAATGATGAGAAACGCATGCGAACACTGCATGAGAGCCGTTCTCATTTCTTCACTGATAGAAAACCAGAGACTGTTAATAATACTGAGTGTGTACCAAGGAAACCAACAGACGAGATTGACCAACGCCATCACAGTAAAAATTATTAGACATCTTCTCATATTGTGTACGTTCCCGCCATGAATGAACGAGTTTCTGTGGTCGAATTTTCCATCAGCTATAGCCAGGTTATATACCCCTTGATTTATCTTTCTAAAAATAGCAACTTGTAAATATGTAATGCTGATATAAGGGAAAAGAAACACTAAAATGAGGCAGACAACTGTGTAACCGGCCTGAATTTTTAAGGTCGTGTTGTCTAAAATGGCGCCGCCAGAGGAGAGGAATTCCCACCACCACGTGAGAGGTAAGAAAGCGATCAAAATACCAACCATCCATGTACCAAGAATTATCTTCAAAGTTGATTTCTTTGTTACTTGGCGATGGCGAAAAGGTCGAGTAATCGCATAGTATCTGTCTAAAGTTATTGTTAAGATGTGATAAACGACTAAAACAAGAACCATGTTATGAAAAACAACCACGAAAAATCCTAAAGATATCTTTCCCGGTGAAGAAAATGTGCGTATCAAAAAAATGGGAATGTTGAGTATTCCGTTCATAAGATCACAAACTGCAAGACTTAAAAGCAAGTGATTTGTTGGTTGTTTCCTGAGGCGTTTTTCCTTAATGAATAAGTAAAACACGACACTGTTCACTAACGCAATGAGCACGGCGAGAGGTAGAACTTCAGCAATTATACGGTAATCCGAAGTGGAGTTGGTAGAGTTAACGCTGGTGGAATTGTCGTCTGCCATGTTCAGTAGCTTGGTGTATAAGTATCTTGCATATGAAGGAGTCGAATTCTAATCGATGTGAAATCAGTCAGGTCGTGTCCCAGTCTGAACTGCGTTGGGCTCTTCAGTTGTTTACAACACCCAAAAACCGCAAAGTTTTTCTTCCTCTTATAGACGATGACAACCCAGACTGTAATTTGAAAAGGTCATTATACCTTTTTAAAATCTCGTTGATAAGTAAAAGCATTGAGAAATTTATCATCTTACAGTGAAGCGTAAATCTCGGGAAGGGGGGTGGGGTGGGGGTTGGCTTGCGGCATCTCCTTGAACAGTTTCCCTATATTGTTTTCTGACATAAAAATTCATACCCTTAATCAGACCAGGATGAAAAGACAAGGATTCTCTCACCTCAAATCAAAAGAAAACTACGTCACCTTAAAACAGCGTGATTGTAGCTCTATAGCAATTGTTATTGACTTCAATCGTTATTTGATTTCAACATCCTCGAGTGTTTGTCGCACTTTAAGCCGCTCATTAGCTTATATTGTAAATTGGATTATTTTTAATACTGGCAAAAGACGTAACATGCTAAGCATATTTGAAGTCCCTTGAGTGGTTACGTCCTTTATACCAATATGTTAGGCCACTTTGATCAGACCTGGGCCATAGATTTTTAATATTGTTGTTATGATTTGTTGCGGGTATCACACTCTTTGGTATTAGAACTTACAGCTTATAGAAGACGTAAATTGTTATTATTATTGTTATTGTTATTCATTTCTTGACTGAGGGCTTCTTCTCAAACGTAGATGCAAGCTAAAACACATTCTGGGAAGCCTTGATCATGTATCGGATCACGCACTACAAAATTCACCAAAGAAAGTTCGTTAACAACAGCGTTATCTTTATCTCAAAATGACACAGCAGAGACCTTGATCGTGTAAACGCTATGCTAGCCTATGTCGAGGGAAAATTTTAAAGGTTGGTTCTGTCAAGTTATTGGTAGAAAACAAAACAAATGCGTAGAAAATTTTTAAAATGCCTTTTCTCTCTTAGTTTGAAAACATGCTTCCGGCCAAAATAGGAAAATTCATCAATACCCTTGCTTGCCTTGCTTAATCTGTTCCCCGGCTGTTGGGTGGGATACTAGTCCATCGGCATACTTGTCCACCGTAGGGGTATACATTTGGGGGAAGAAAGAAATAGTAATTGTAAAGAAAACAAGAAATAGTTTCTGGTCTAAGGAAACAAAACGACAGAAATTTTTGAATTCAGGTGCGAGCTTCAAAATAAAGATATAAAGAATGCTGTGTCATCTGACAATAAAGTAAACTCATGGCAATTAATAATGGATTATCTCTCGGCTTGGAATCCTCAGAAAAAAACCGACAACGTGGGAGTTGAACTTGTTTTTGTTTTACTCCGGAAAGCTTTATAATCGCGGTTACCGAGACAAAAAAAAACCATGGCCGGGAAGAGCTCCTTAATTATTGGAGAGGGTTACTGAAGAGAGTACCTCGATAATACTTGAAGCACTATCCTTGCAACATTGAATATTTTTGCTCACTCGCATCAACCATGATATTTAAAATTAAGTCTAAGAGATGATTATAATGCAAATGCATTAGCCCAAAATAAGAAAGGTCTATAATTTTTCTTTTATTTTATTCCGCGTAGTTCCTAACCTCGTAAAGAGTTTTGAGAGGTTGCTATAACAACCTCGCTACAGGTGATTATTGGGGCAAATGACGTAGTCCTGGACCAATCAGAGCGCGCGAATCTCCAAATCACCTGAGTAATAATAATAAATAAGAACGTTTTCTGGTGATATATTTTTACAAATGTGCCTTAAAAAGAAATACGCCAAAAAATGTGGGCACTTTTAGAGTATTAAACTTAATGTTTTTTTTATTATTATTATTCTCTCGTTTCCTTGGTCGTCGTCCTCGTCGTCGTGGCTGCTCGAGCTCGCTAGTAGCATCCAGACACGCAAGAAAAAATTCTGTATGTGTGACGATTTCGTTAAAAAAACCGACGAGTTGATTTAAAACACGCGACGAAAATGACTTTCACGTGGACAAAGGTTGTCACTTGAAAATCACAAGCCATAAACGATGACCTGAGGGTTTTCTGGGAATATTTACTAAGTAATGGTACTCCACTAGACATGACTTTGTTGTCACAACACTGTTTCATATTCAAGCTCCTCTGTACGGTCTAAATAAGCGTCTAGCTTACAAATTAAGGTTTTCGTTTGATTTATATGTTTAAAAGTATAGTTAAAAACAGTCGGGAGCTCTTTCTTAAGAACAAGCTTTTTAAAGGCATCAAGGAAATCTCTTTTGAAAAACGTGTACAGCACCGGATTTGCGGCTGATGTTACAAACCTAAAAATGGCAAATACTTTGGACAAATAGTCCAAAACGGCGAAGGTTTCATCACTGAGAGGAAACCAAACCGAAAACCAAAGAGATAAAACAAACCAGGGCAGCCAACAGGCTGCATACATAAATGCCATCAAGGCAAAAACTATGAGGCACTTTTTTTCCTGTCTTACATTTCTCTGGTTGGTTCCTCCTCTTACAGGCAAAGCGCACCTGCCGCGTTTTGCTATGGTCCTGAACATGGCAAATTGGGATACCATGATTAAGATGCAGGGAACCAAGAATACAAAAGTCAAACAAAACGTGACATAACCAAATTGAATCTTCTTGTAACGATCTGTTAGCTTCTTCGAAAACCAAGCGTACGGCATGGAAGCAATGACTGCTGAAACAAACCAAACCGCCAGCGCAACTTTGAACATGGATTTCTTGGTCAACCGACGATGAGTAAAAGGTTTCACGATTAAGAAATACCGTTCAAGCGTGATGGCGAGGATATGATAAGAAGCTGAAATAACCAGTACATTGTTGAAAATAAGGACGAAAAAGCCGAAGTTGACAGAAGCTGGAGGCTTCATTACGCGCATCACCAAAGTTAGGAACAAAGGGATGGCTATGAAGCCGGTCATGAAGTCGCACAAGCTCAAACTTAGGAGAAGGCAGTTGGTTGGAGTACGAAGACTTTTACATTTGGCAAATAAGTAAAAAACAAGGCTGTTCACCAGAACAATGACAATAGCTATTGGCAGCACCTCACAGATGACTTGGTAATCTGGTTTCATTCTCTAGGAGGACTGCCCTTCAGATACCACGATGATGAGTTTCTCGTTTAAAGTTACTCCAATTAAGTGACTAATTAACAGCTGCAGCCTTTAAGGTTAGCGAGTCTTCGTCAAAAAGAGTATATCATCAAAATCAAATCCCTTGCCGTTTCTTATACAGCAGTTTCCAAATCTTTCTTTGCGTTGATGTTTTTGAGCTCTAAGAAAACAAGTCAGCAACTTAAATAAATGTGTCAAAAAGAAAGGCCTTGAAAGTTCAAAAGATGGACTGTTGTCTTATGACGCTGGAAATGTAACAGGAAAGCCAGTCATCATTAAGTCATATTCAGTTCGATTCAAATTAATCAAAAACAAGTTTTCCCTCTCTGACACTTTTAGTGGCATTGATGGCATTTGTAAAGAATACAAACAAGTTCATCACGAAGACACCATAGAATCATTAAGACAAAAGAAATGCCTCTTTCTTGGAGCTACCAGCTGTTGTCGTCATGAATGTTTGTTTTATCTTATCAGGGACCACGTTGGAACGGCTAACGGCACTCTGGTGTAAATAAAAAATTGGATGAGGTTACTCCGGGATAATCTAGGTCGGAGAAATTATTATCAGC
The DNA here is from genome assembly GCA_942486025.1 of Porites evermanni. Lineage (NCBI taxonomy): Eukaryota > Metazoa > Cnidaria > Anthozoa > Scleractinia > Poritidae > Porites > Porites evermanni. Next base: position 64,100 of record CALNXI010002500.1, on the reverse strand, counting down.
CGAGGCCGAACCCAGTTTCATTATTTTTCAAAAAGAAAGGACATTGCCTTGGAAAATGATGCATTGCGTGCGGAACCCTATAGAATAAGTTAGTCTCCTACCGGATAACCGATAGCAGATATCTGCTAGCAGATAATCTATAGGTTGCACTGATTTCCAAAATTACTTGTAGCCTCTTGGCCAATGAAAATACAGATAGTGAGCACAATGCATAAGAGAAAGGATAATCAAAAGCAAAATATGCTGTATAGGATGCAAATTTAAAAATTCAAAACCCTTTGAGGGGGGTTTGGATCCCCCTCCCCTCCCCCAAAGGAAAAAAAAACGGAAAGATTACTCTGTAGGGAATGTGTGTTTTAGTAATGATTATGAGATAGATTTAATTAAAATGCGAAACTTGATGCAACGCAAGTATCTAGCTGAAGCGAGGGAGGGGGGGAGTGTGCCCTCTAAACAATGTCCTTTTTCTGCAATTTGACACGTTATTTTGAATCAAGTGAGTGTTCATAGCGCGTGGTACCTTGTTTATCCTCGTGATTAAAGTTTGAATAATGGAAGCTTAGAGTGGTTTTCGTTTGAGTGTCGTAAAACCAAAACCAAAGTAATTACTCTGGCCAATCACAAAGGACACAGACAATACATTGAACCAATCAAAACTCGAAGTAATTACATGTGGCTGACGCAAAGCGCGGGAAAATGCATGCGAGCGCGTCACAATTGGCTTTGGTTTTACTTCTGATTGGATGAAAAGGTGGCGCGAATCTTTTAAGCCAATCGCATCGTGTAGAAAGTGCAAAACCAATTACTTTTCGACACTCAAATGAAAACCGCTCTAACAAACAACCGATCACAAAGCGATAGTTGGCCTCCTTCAATAACAGATTCTAACTGTCTCTTGAATTACAATTAATCTAATTGGAAAAAAAGAGATGTTGTACATTGCTTTTATTTTCTGGAAAACAAACTACCGCGAGTAAGGAGGTATCTTTTAAAATGACACAATATTTTATTCAACAAATCATTCTTGATTCTTACAAGTCTTAGTAGCCGAGCCTGCAGAAATCCCCATAACAGGCAAACGTCCTTATAATTTACAAATTTATTTTACATTTTTTCTTTCGTTAAGTCCTGGATTAAAAAACGACGATAGTTTTCTTACTTAATTTTCACTTCAGGCAACTTAACAATGCCGTCCCTTTGATGTCTGAGTTCTTAGATCTTATTATTTAAGTTAAAGACGAATACCAGGCTGATTTACAATCACTCCGTTAAGAGAATATGATATTAACGGTCCCATTCTGTTACTTAATATATCAATTAAGGCATCGATAGACGACTGATTAACTGCTGTTAATATTTACAAAACCTCACAACACTGACTCACAAGTTTCTAAAGAAGCATCTTGTTTGCGAATTAGAGTTCGCTTTTGAGTTGTTACTCTAGAGTTCTGAACAGCTGGCTTTTTCTTAAGAACAAGCGTTTTGAAAGCATTAAGGAAATCTCTTTTGAAAAACGTGTACAGGACTGGATTTACAACTGAAGTTACAAAACGAAAAATGCCGAATACTTGGGATAAATGATCCAAAATGGCGTTGGTTTCTTTGCTTTTTGGAAACCAAAGGGAAAAGCAAAGTGATAGAACAAACCACGGCAGCCAACAGGCTAAATATATAAACGCCATCAAGGCAAAAATAGTCAGACATTTTTTATCTTGTTTAGCTCTTTGCTGAGAGGTTTCTCTCCTAGTCAAGGCGCACCTACCACGTTCTGCTATGATCTTGAACATGCGCACTTGAGACACTACGATTAAGATGCAGGGAACCAAGAATACAAAAGTCAAACAAAATGTTATATAACCAAACTGAATCTTCTGGTAACTGATTCGATCTATAAACTTCTTCCAGAACCAAGCATATGGCATATAACCAATGACCACTGAAGTTAACCAAACGACCAGCGCAATTTTCATCATGGATTTCTTGGTCAGCTGACGATGGACGAACGGTTTCATGATTGCGAAATATCGCTCAAGCGTGATGAGAAGAATATGGTAAGCAGCTGAAATAGCCAATGCATTGTTGAAAGTGAAACAAAAAGACCAAACTGGACTAAAGCTGCTAGGCTAATGTCTAGCATACCCTGCATGCCTATCCCCATAATTATGAATAAGGGGATGGCTATAAACCCGGTCATGAAGTCGCACAAACTCAAGCTCAGAAGAAGACAGTTGGTTGGAGTACGAAGACTTTTACGTTTGGCGAACAAGTAAAAAACAAGGCTGTTTGTCAAAACAATAACAATTGCTATAGGCAGCACCTCACTGATGACCTGGTAATTTACTTTCATTCCTTGTGGTAATTCCTCACCGGATAAAGTTCCATTTGACCTCTCTGATGATGACCTGTTCGTTATGAAGTAAGTGTTATTCTGCATCTTCAGTATCCGGCAGTAAACAGCCAAAAGATCATCGGATGCAACCCAATGTTTACTCAACCTAATGCTCCTCCCACTGACTTGAAAGGGTTTTCGATGCTCCTAAAAAGATAATTAAAGAAAAATGTAAAAGTTTGTTGTTAGGTTTAGACGCTTCATGTTATGTACCATACCTAGCCTAGGCAATGGACATCTTTGAACGCGCTTCGACGAGGCTGCTCTTTTTCGATGGACATCTTTGAATGCGTTTTGAGGCGAGACTGACAGTTTATGGCCACATTTGACTACGCTTGTTATGTGCTTTGAAGCAACCCCTACGATCAACGGAAATCTTTGACAACGGTGCACTTTGGGGTGACAAAAAGAAAACAATCAAGACTGGCAATTTTTAATTTTTCGACCTTTAAATTTGAAAAATGAACTGATTGAATTCAATTTTCCTGTTTTTCGAATTATAAATTAAAACTGAGATTTTCATGTTTGATTTTACTGAAAACTAAATGGACGGAAGGAATAAGGGTTCGTGTGGTTTTCGTCCATTTTATTTTTATTCCAAATTGAAAATTGAAATTCAAAAATTCACAATCGTGAGTTTCAATGTTTGATTCCTCAAAAACTGAAAATCACAAATTTACAATCTCAATTTTCAATGTTTTAAGAAATCAAAAATTGAAAATTGAAAATGGTCAGTTAGTTTTTATTTCTTGTTTTTAGGGAAAAGGAAAACTAAACGATAATCTTCAATTTTGAGACTTTTGCTTGGTACCGAAGTTAAAATTGTATTTTCAACTTCCTATTCCATAGATTCCAGCTTATTAAAAATTCAAACTTGACAAAGCTATTCATGTGTAACGAAACTGCGGGAAACAGTATCAATGATGATGAAATCCGAAGTGAAAATCGTTTTTTGATTTTTGTATTCGATAAAAACAAAAATTGAAAACAGACCAAATATAACTGTGACGGGTGGGGGAGGGTAAAAGCGGAAGTGGTGCCACTGCAAACAAGATGGCGGTCGTCTTGTAGTGAAGGAGTCTTCGTCGAGCCGTCTCTGGGGGAAATGCTACGCCAACAGCAATCCAAAGCTTGCCTGTATCATGGCCGAGACGTTTTCAAAGAAATAATCTGAATGTTTTTTCACTGATAAGTATGCTTTTGTTGTAACCTTGCAGCATTATACGTACACAACGCAGCCAGGTAGAGCGTTTCAGATCGGCTGTGAGCTGTGGACTGCGGCCAGACTGCGGACTGCGGACTGCTGATAACGGACTGCGGACTACGGACCACGGACCGCGGATTGCGGACTGCGGACTGCGGACTGGGTATGTATAAAATACGGACCAGGTATAAAATGCGAACTACGTGCTATGTTTTTAACTGAGAATATTGTCACTCGACCCTAACCATGTATAACTCCTTTAATGTTGTTGTTAAAGTGAAGGAATTTTGGGTCTAACAAGAAAATCTTTTAAAGATTTTTCCTTCCGATAAGAACGAATGGGGGCGTGGGGATATATTTGCGCGAGTGCTGTTGTGATGACAGTTCGTCAGTGTAAATTTTATTGTTGTGTGGAAAGAGTTCGCGAAATCAATAAAGTTGTTGATTTCGGTCTCAGGAAGAGTCCACACTCAGAATATAACATCAATAAATTAAATTTCTTTCAGCCGGAGAAATGGCTCTAAGGGCTCGCATGTAGTAGTTGTTTCTCAACGTGAGCCATGAAAATGACCGAGAAAGCAACCGGGCGCCATTTTGGTGGCCATTGTAATGCCGTGAGTCTGTACGTAGTGTTTGTCGGTGAATTTGAATTAGTTTTCTGTTAAGATCACCCGCATTAAGTCTCCCAAATGTGAAGTAAGGATAGGTAACTTTGACTGATAATGTTCTTCGTAATGGTGACAGACGATGTCGATTCCCTCTTCCTGGGAAATGCTAGTGCAAAGAGAACACACGTTTAACGTAGCTTAAATTGTTTCATCTGGAAGAGACGTGTTTTCAATGATATCACTTTTGTGTGCAGTGTCCTCGATGTAAGACTCTTGTTTTGCGCGATTGGCCTGGTAAAAGCGAGTCCACAAAACTACAAATGCGTTCTTTGGGACCACCGCTACCAGAGACGATTGGTCTGCCGGCAGGAATAGTTTTATAAATTTTGGTCAGCGTGTAAAACGCTGGTATTCTTGGTGATTTTGGCCAAAACTGAGGCACTTGTAAGTCATTTGAGCAATATGCCCGATTATGAGCAGAGCGTTTATAGTTGATATCACTTTTGTGGCTGTTTCGTATACAATCGGTTCATCATAGATTTCCAAAACCAGTCCTGCTATTAAATATTATTTAAAAAGTTCTTATCAAGACTCTGCGGTTACCATTGATTGTTAAAACCTAAATCCCTTCACTTTGACAACAACGAAGGAGTTATACACGGTTAGGGTCTAGTGACAAAAGTTAGTTTCCATATATTAATCATTCAATTATTTTCCCCATTCTGATTGGCTAAAAGCACACGCATAATTCACCGTAACCAGCTACTGATGACCAAATTCGGAAGCATTTTGTGATTAATGAACCGATGACGTCAAAAGTGCAGCTTTCTTGCAGGATGCACCGTTAACCGAGAAGACCTGGGGACGAGGTTGAGTTGTTTTGGTTGTGAAAACAAAAATGGCGGACATTTCACTCGTTCCAAGAGTAAGAACTAGGCGAAATAATAGCTAAAAACATGGCAAGAACAGCAAGAAGACAACTCGAAGGGCGACATCTGCTATTTGGAGAATATTTGCGGAGTTGAACAACCCTAAACGTGCACTATCGATCTCCATAATTCTTCATAAGATACTCAGCCTCATTCATTACTTGTTAATTATGCTTTGACGATAGCTCTGAATTATTTTCTCCAATTCTTTAATGAACCGATTATGCTTGTAACTTTGTTATGAAAAAAGTAGGACAACTGAAATCAATAAATCGGATAATGTTTGCTTAACTTATGAGGGAAGCAACATAAGTGTAGAGCTATTAATTACTTCCACTTCACAAAGAAAAGTAACCCGGAATATCTACGGTAATCAACTTTTTTTTCTGTAGCACCATATTAAATAAAAATTAGCTTTCTATAACAGAGATTTGGGCGGGAATACTTCAGGGTTCTTAGTCGCTGCGGTTATACTACCGCCCACAAAGGATTGTTGAGCCGCTATATATGTATATTATTAGGGAACACGAGCTAGCGTGGACGCACAGTCGGGCGAACTTAACAGAAACTTTCCGAAAAAAGGCTTGAACGTGCTTCATTCCAGCTACTGCGCCGTTCATTCAGTCTTAAGATTTAAAAAAAAGTCGACAATGAAGTGCGTAATAAATGATCATACCATTAAGAAATCAGTCGCTTTCACCACCCAAATGAGAAATTTAAACGGTTTAATGGTAGGCTTGTTATTCTAAAAGAAAGGTCATTCGGGCCTGAGGTAAAACCAAATGTTAGTCAGACGATCTCATTGAATAATTTATCAAAGTAACAATTTCTTTAAATTAAAAAGTGTCATTTCACAAAGCCGTTTAAGACTTTTTAATGAATCAAGCGGCTACGTTTTACCTGTATTTGAATTATCGAGAATGTCTCGGGTTTTTTCCAGCTTATAAAACCTCCTTCCATCCTTGTTGACTCCAGTTTCTAGTCTCATTTACAAAAAAGACCCTTTGAGGCATTCGATTTCAAGCTGTGCATGACCATACGATTCCCCGCCAAATACTGCGATATTTGCACACATGCAGGTCATCATTTGTAAAATTTCACATTGGTGTACACGTTGAAGGCGGGGGGTCGATGGGTCAACACTTATCGCCATGACCCCCCCTTATTATAGGAAATTAACACTCCATGAAATTAACGCGAATCGTTAAAATTCGCGTTAATTTAAGTCGCGTTAATTTCGTTGAGCGTTAATTTCCGCGACGTTAATTGAGTGCAGCGTTAATTTCCGCGCTCTTAGTTTCCAGCATTTTAACCCCAATTTTGGAACCTGTCCAGACATTCTTGACACCTAAAAAACATTAACTACAAGCTTTCTTTCTTTCCATTTACCCTTTATTTTTCATCTTTCACAAAAGCAAAGGCGAAGGTTAACAATGTTTCGAGTTCATCTTCATCGTTGTCGCTGTCAGAAGTGATGTCAGCTCAGTTTTGAATTTTTTGCATCCAGTGTTGAAAGAAATTTGTTCCAGTTGTCACCACCAACTGTGTCTTAATCGTGTTAATTTCCTTTATTATGAAATTCTACCACCTCTTTCGCGTTAATTTGCTTTATTCGAAAGTCGTTTTCCATTAAATTCGCGTTAATTTCCAATACCTTAATTTCATGGAGCGTTAATTTCCTATAATAAGGTACTGCGATATTTGCACACATGCAGGTCATCATTTGTAAAATTTCACATTGGTCTACATGTTGAGGGCGGAGGGTCGATTGGTCAAGACTTAGCGCCATGATAGTTTATAAACCATGCCAAGGTTGCTCAAAATGTGATTCCCTATTCACTAAAAAAAATCACCACAATGGAAGAAGCACTTGAAAAAATGATCGATCTAAAGTCTGATCTGGCCAGCCAATGCATCAGACGCCTGTAGGTTTTGTTTTTCATGGGCTCGTTTCCTGACGGCAACACACCATATATTTCTTAGCCTCAAACATGTGACAAGAATAATATTTGTAACCAACTATTTAAGATTAAAATTTGCCATCTTAGTATTCATCAATCCCTCATTAGTAGTGAAATTTCTAAAAATACAAATCTTCACCACGTTTTTGTGGGTAAACGCCAACCTTCACCTGGCGATTGTAAAATATATGAAAATTACAGAACATAGGAGGTTTATTGTGTTTCAAAACTAGTGCGTTGTCGGAGTTGGTTTTCTTACTGAGGCTAAATATATTCCGCGAAAGTCGTCTACAAGTAAATGATAAAGGAATTACTGAACAATAAAAGTAAATACTTTTATAAAAAATACAAAAAAGCATGCATTAAATACTTACTAACGAATACGACAATAGTAAGTATAGTTATAAAGGCTTCCAGTTTCTTGAAAGTTTCAAATTCTATAAGAAATTATATTTCAACTGTATAATATGCCCTACGGTAGGGAGGAAACGACCTCTTCATTCCCATCCAACGGTCACCAAACCTTAATTGTATTAAAGGCTAAACTCTCCTCTTCGAATTTTCTTCGACTCAGAAAGGAAAATAACGTTTGCGCACTATTGTCTCAGTGCTCATAGCGCAGTGGCGCCCTCATTGATATTCGTATTAGTACCAGAACAATACACAGATTGCCAAATAACTGCAATAAACCGCTACGAATAACCAGGTGGTCTTCAGTTCTAGATCAGTGATTAAAAAAATCTCAAAGAAAACAAAAAAAAAACGATCCCTCGAGTGCAAACAAATCATTAGCAATATAACAAGAAAAGTTACTTATAACGACAATATCATTGTCAATACAATGCCCTCTTTTCTGATAAAAGAAGAAAAAAAGGCTGGATGGATATTAAAAGCGAGTTATTACAACTTTACGTAGATGTTACTTACTCATGCGCGCTGTGGCGATTATCGTTACGGTAGCTCCTCCGCACTCTCAATCAGTTCGAGTTTTTTTAACCCCGGTTCTGTAAATAACGAACGCAATGTAAATTTGATGCAGTAGTACACGAGTCATTAGGACCAAGAGGACATTCATACTACCAACATACCATACAACACCTATCACGGTTACTTAGTATTGAGCCTTACAAACACAAAGGAAACATTTAAAACCCTTCACTTTATATTTACATTTTATCTAATTAAGGATCCCCGAAGCCCCGGGATTTACAATAGGTTTCCTTGTTTCTCATTGGCCAGAAAATATTTTCTAGATTAAAAGAATAAAAAAATGGGAATTTCGCCTCAGGAACTTTCTAGGGACTGGGTTGGGTGAAATGCTGCTTTCCTTCTTTTTTCAGTTTTGTTGTAAACGTTGCTGTTAACCTCAGCATGTAAATATTGCGTCCCAACTAATATCCCTACTGGGAATCCGAGATTTATTTAGATTTATAGTATGTCTTAAGTCGATCTCCTTCAATAAATTTCAATGTTTTAAAAAGAAAATTTACATAACACACAGCAACCACTTAATTTCATGGCAGGTTTCAAAAATCGAGGGAGTTAACAGAAGTCATCAATGAGCATATCTAATTCCTTGTTGGACGAAGGACAATTTTTAGAATCATTCAAGGCCTCGTCTGTACTTGAAATTGGTATATTGTAGTATCACGCCCTATGTTCTTCATATCCGCTCTAAGCTACTTCAATCTGAAATAGCGTCTTAACAGGTTACCGACATGAAATAAAGTCAGCAGTGAAGTGAACATTTTTCGCCATAAGTAGGATCAAAGGTTTTTCTAATAAGTCAAACTATCATTATCATTGCATGCTTTCCACAGCATCTCATGTATCTGTGGAAACCAAGAGAAGTTAAGTTGGACTTAAGGTCACTTTGCGCAAATGGCCCCAAAGAGGCAATGAAGAATTTCTACGAGAGAGCTCACTTTTGTCCCTTTTTTGCCTTGCACTGCTTAAGGTCGCGTCAATCAACCAGACCGCAAATTTTAGCCTTAAACTAAAAAATAGAAAGATGGACACAAAGAGGAGTTGCCGGACAAAAGATACGAGGATTTTCTGTTATTTAAATCGGAAAGGGAAAAGGTTACGACCAATTGAATTTCCAGTCTGCCTGGGAACATTTATAAACTGGAACTAGCTAGCTTAAAAATAGGGCCGTTTCGGTTAGTAAAATACAGTACTAGGAAAAAAGATTAGTTATACTGTCCATTTTTATAGTCGATTGCGGCTAAAGACAGAGGGTAAAAAATGAAAATAAAAAATAAGGGTAGTATTATAAGAAAGCGAATTTTTACTTAACAGAAAGAAAATAAGAAAGATTATAAATAGCCAAATAGTGTATTCTACTGCATTCCTTGACTATTTGCAAAATGTCCAAAGGGTCTTTCCTGTCTACAAATCTGAAATATCATAGCACTTTGAATTACCGGAAAGCGTACTGCACTTAAATGCTTTTATAAATATCATCTATGCCCTAGAAAAAGCGATGAGTCAAAGAATAACTGACATGGAGATGTATTCTCTCTTAGAAACAGTTGTTGATATATTTTTTTCTGTTTTCTTGTTGTTGTTGTTGTTGTTTTTTGTTTTTTGTTTGGTCTTTGTAGGAATACATTAGGAAAGGGGACTTTCATTTAATTATTTCATATTCGCCTTGCTTCAACAAGAGTTATAGCTTATAGATTTGTAAGATGAGTCACATGCCTTCCCTAAAATTATACTGGAAGGTTCTAGGAAAAACATATTTGTGACAGGATAATACATCGTTTTTTCAATGTTTCGTTTGAAGTTAGGCACAACACGGACAAATAATTATTCTTTAGTTTAATTAATGTATTTCAAGTCCCTCTTGTAATCCAAGGCCAATTAAACCGTCTTTCTTTAGGTCACATTTGACATGTTATTCAAGAGCACATACATTTCGAACAGCTGGTTTATTACCGATAACCTGCTTAGAATTTGAACTTGGATCGCAATTCAAACTACTCTCGTGATAAGTCATCGTTAAACCTTTTTAAAACTCCCAAAAGTTGCCAACATCAAAATTCTACAAATTCTCACAAGTTTTGTTTGCATATTAAATAGCACCACGTGAAAGTAATGCCAGAAAGGTTTTATTTGAATAATCACATCACAGGATTTCGCCAACAGTTAGAGCTTTATCAACTTTACAAGACCCCATCATGTGCTCTGCGAATACAAGGGTCGAATTGGTTAAAAAAAATTAATGGTAGTCAACAAAAATATATGACTATCTTTCCATCTCGTTTCCACCATACAGTTTAGTAGCATATTTATCTCAGGTTTCAGATTTAGGGGGAAAATTTATCGTGTATATCCTCGACTGATGCTGCGGCATGAAGCTTCGCCCTTGAGTTTGTATTACGTGACCGATCGCTGAGAACTAGTAACCTAAATATGGATCCGGCATTTTTGCCCCCAAACTGCCGTCAAATCTCACTCGAATATATTACAACGGCTCCGCCTCCAAATCTCACTCGACTACTACACAATACCGTCAGCAACGCAGGCTATCGTTGCTTTAGCCGAATTTCATGAGATTTCGCCCTCATAGGTTTAAAATGACCTGAACTGTCGCAACGCTTTGCCTAATGTGTATCGAGCGTTATGCGTTGGACAATAGACGATATCAATAAAAGATGATCCTAGAAAATAAAAATTGATGTAATAATTGAAATTATAGCCGGCCAGCTTGGTTATAACCCATGAATTTACATGAAACTCAGAATCCACGGCAAACAGCAACTGATTCTCCTTTTCAACAGTAGAACTCTAAAAGATCCTATTGTCAAAAATATTTCTACATATATTACTAAAACCTTTTGAAGTTAAACTACTTGTATTACTTTAAGCGATTTAATTTACAAAACATTAACATTAATAGAGATAAATCGTTTGTTTTTTCTTTTTTGCTTAAATTATATATTTTTTATCTTTATGGAGGGAAATGTTGAATCGTTTAATCTTAATTTTGCTGCCTGAGCGATAAATTTAAGTCAGCCGTTCTAGATGATTTTTGGCTGGGATACTATACAAAAAAATGTCTAAAAAATGGCTATGTCACAAATTATGATAACTATTGTAACATACCTCTACCCAACACTATTTTGCATTGTTCGTCTTTACTTACGGTTTATTCGCTTTATAGATTGATCCAATGCCGGGACGTGTGCGTTTCAGTTATAGTTAATCTAGTGATCTTCAGGCATGCTATGAAATCAATTTAAGACTTTGATCTTATTAAATCGTCCATATGTCAGCTTCATGGGGGTAAATTAATCATAACTGAAGCGTCAAATCAGCTTTAGCCCAGAAACATTTATAGCTGTTCGGCTTTATAAATCAATTCTCTGTGCAAGGGTTGAGGTATAGGTATTTTACTTGTCAATGCAATTGTGGGAAGACCAATTTTAAGAGAACTGTATTGACACTAATTCTACTGTCTGTCGGCCATCAATTCTCCTTATCTTTAGTATTTTTAGAACTTTCTAACCGGAGTCATGTCTGTGCACATGTACTAAGGTCATTTTTCCTTTCTCTCTAAATAATCGAAGATCGGCTGTTAGCAGTGTTATGAATCCTGATAAATATTTTAAGATAATCGCTTGATTTCCTTACAAAACCTCTCATCTGTTTAATTAAGCGAAGTAGTGGGTTCGAATTTAAAGAGCTGAAACTGATAAAAATGAATCTCTTTTCGGCTAGGGCTCGACTGCTGTGTTTATGATAACATTAGTTGTACAACTTTGTCTTACAACATGAGAAATAGATGCACGTAGGAGAGATTGAAGATTTCTGTAGAACAGTTTTGAGTTTTTTCCTTTTTTTACATCATGCAGTTCATAATCTTGCTGATCGTTCAATTATCCTCACAGAACCATTTTGAATTACGTCATATGAGAAAAAAACGTTTTTAGCGTGTCAAATACTCACGCTGACGTCACCGGTTACATGTAATGTCTATGTGCCAACCACAAGCGTATTGGTTCTTGAAACAAAATCAGTATTCTTTTGTTTCACTAATCACAAATTAATTTGAATAATAAAAAGAATGTTTGTAAACAGTAATGTCTCCTACTGGTGAGAGGAATAGTGTTTGTAATTTTGAAAAAAAAAAACAGGATAAAATTACCAGAAAGTTTACTAAGGCAGCAAGATTTGAAATGTAGGGATAAAAGATATTACCAGGAGTGGGGTTTGAACCCACGCGGACAATACGTCCATTGGATCTTAAGTCCAACGCCTTAACCACTCGGCCATCCTGGTGGAGTATTAAACACATGTCATTACCACTATTTAATTGCGTTCTCGTGTCAGAGTTTCTAAAATCAAACAGTTGGATCCATCCAAGAGAGACTTGAACGCACTTAATAATTCGTCTACAATAACTCACTATTTTAAACCACAGCTGAATCGACTCGAAAAGTCCTAGTTAAATCTTACATGTTAAAACTTGTAAATTGTAGTACTTTGATTGTACTATAAAATGATTTTTTTGTTATTATTATTGTTTTATTTTCGCTTTGTCACCGATTGTTTTTTCAATGAAGTTAACTATCAAAATAAAGTAGACTGGTGGCGATGACACAAACTCAGTGGTTAAGGCGTTGGACTTAAGATCCAATGAACGTGTTATCCGCGTTGGTTCAAACCCCACTCCTGGTAACTTTTTTAGACTTATGTTTCACATCTTGTAGCGTTTGCGCACTTTCTCTCCGAAACAGTGGATAAACCGTGGGCGAGAAAATGATTTTTTTAAACCTCATTCTCCTAGCAAAATGACGGACGGCGCATACGGAAATCAAACTGTCACGGATGAAGGGTCAGAAAAAACATATCTTATCAGCAGTTCACAAGGCAAAAGCTAATTAGCTGACGATGTAGCTCATCTTGTTTAGTCAAAGCCAACATAAATCACTCTCATAGCGTTATCAAACTTAATCAATGGCAGGCGCAACATTTGCATTTGCGGGTTCGGTTTCTTTGAGCCGTGTAGAATTCTATACAGGCAACTGAATTAGCCCAATGTAAGGAGGGGTAAATCCATCTAAGGCAAAGTAATTCTCACATCATATAAAAATACATCAACAGACACTATAACAATGGAAATTCGTGGAAGTTTCTGGGCGATAATATTAAAATATAAGCGACTTCGACAGTCGCCTTGTCTCTAACTAAGAGTTAAGGAAAAGGGTTTTGTAGAAATAGGACCTCGAAGCTTCTCAAACGGACCATATTCCATCGAATTTAGACAAACAGAATGGAGTCCTGCAAAAAGCAGAAATGGTGTAATCAAAACAGCACCACTTACTTAAGCCTGCCCTCAATGCCTGTTTTAGCGGGCTCGTCTCCTGTTCACAGTAAACTGGCAATCTTGAGTACCCGAAATATCGCTAGAGCTCGAACTCGGAGATCCACCATGTAGGGATTATAACGGATCAGCTCGATGGAAGGACGAATAAGACCCAACATTTACGACAAAAGACTCGGCCTGCCTACAGATCGCAAGATTACAACAATTATTATAGATAAAGATCGGAAAAATGATTCATCTCGCCTCAAGCGCTCAAAAACGCACGATACAGTTACAAAGATGCACCAGATGTCCAATATAGCGGGGGAAGTGGGGGGGAGGGCCTGTTAAAGACAAAAAGCGGTCATTTTCGCTACCCTGTTTAAGACAAGTGCCTAATTTTTATGACACTCATTCGCTTCTTTTCTCACACAGAATAAGTAATTTTTAGTTACCGACGATCGTGGAAGTAAATTTTCTTGCACAAATATTGTTGCTGCCACAAATGTAGTCCGCCCATTTCCAAAAATCGGGTAACAAATAGGGTAACTTCAGAGAACATAAGAATCCGCACCCCTCCCCTGTCCCCTCCATTCAAAGTTGGGGTGTTTGTTGTTTTCTAAAGGTAGCTCGAACAGCGGCGCAACATTGCATTGAGGGCATGGGGGGATAAAGCTATATTTTCCCCTTTGGAAG
>CALNXI010002500.1:30000-45000 GCA_942486025.1 Porites evermanni | reverse complement strand
GTAAAAAACTGCTGCGAGCGGGAACCCGGTACAGTCACTAATCTCCTGAACGATTTGAAATGGAACTCAGTAGAACTGAGACGCAAAATTGCACGACTTGCCACCATGTACAAAAAAGTGAACAATAAAACAAAGGTCAATATTCCGGAGTACATTGCACGCCCAACCGGTGTTAAACGCTCTTACCATAGCAGCAAGTTTATAAACATTGGTAGTAACAGCAACACCTGTAAGTACAATTTTTGTTACTAGAACTCTAAAAGAATGGAACACTTTACCTTCCTTTTTATTAGATCAGCCTTCCATGGACGCATTTAAATCTGCTGTTACTAATTATTTTAATCTCCCTCATTGATTTTATACATCATTTTATTGTATTATTTATTTATTTAATATTATTGTTATTATTATTATTATTATTATTATTATTATTATTATTATTATTATTATTTATAAGCCGTAAGAATAATTTAGATGACCAAGCCGAACTATCTTGTATCTTAAAACACTCAAAGCAGTCATGCACTGGATTATCTCATGAAGGCTATCTAATGCACTGATCACCGATTTGCATTATCCTTCGGGATTAATTTTTAGTGAGTAAAAAATCAATTTGACGCTTTATTTTATCAGTTCTTTTTCTTTATTTATTACTGCTTTCGCGCCACGGAAATGAAAGCTAATGCGTTTGCGACGCCTTATAATCTTTTGTTATAAAAAAAAATCGCTGAACATACGCATCTGTGTAGTTCTTTACATTCGAAAAGAGAAGTAACGGGTAGTCTAATATAATTAAATCTGAGTAAAGACCCAGAGATGCTCTGGGGTCTTTCCAGTTTTCATGAGAAAATAAAACAACAACAGTACTCCGGAGACTGTTGGATTAACCAATTCGATGAACTTAAGAAATTAAAGGATGCATTACTCTGTACGTTACGAGGTCCAGCAGACATACGACCAACATTGACGACAGCAGAAACGCGAAGATGTAGGCAGCATCGAGTGTTCACCCTGCCTTTGTTACCACAATTTGCAGCAATTAGTTAGTGTTTCATGAAGGCGACACGTTTTCTAAGTAAGTTCGTTTGAGCTTGGTATGCAAAAGTTTTCATGTCAGCGATTGTGCACGCATCAATCGTAAAAGAAATACATCTTTAATACAGTTAAAACGAGGCATTTTGAAGATTAAAAACTTTAACAGATTTTCGGGTTAACGTAAAGTTCGGTTTCATGGTTCGTATGACTTACCTTAAGAAAAATTTAACCCTTTAGTCCTCAGTAAAGTCAATGAACGCAGGATGATGAAAAATGCAATTAGCTAACACGTTTCTCGTTTTTAATCTATAGTCGTATTTAAAGGTAACTCGTAATTCTATTTTTCCTTTTAGCAGTTTGTAAATAAAACACGAATGGAAAAAAATGTCCAATTATTTTCCCCAATACACTAAGGAAACGGTAAAATGACTAAGCATTAAAATTTATAATTTTGAGGTGACGCGATTGTATTTATTATCAGGGTATTTGTTCCGTACTTCATTAAAAAATTTTCTGACCAATCGGGAGGTTTTACGAACGGATGCGATTACATTGTAGCTATAGCTAGTCTAGCTAGCCATACTCTGGTAGACAGTGCAGTTTTTGACTGGAATGAGTATGTCCGGAACTGTACGCATTAGGGAAAATGGCAGAAATGGCGATTAATCGCCAAAATCGCCAAATTATAAACAAAAATTCAAGTGAGATGGCAAAGGGGCCCTTTGGAAAGTGGCGATTTTGGCGAAAATGGCGTATTTGGCAAAAGTGGCGGAAATGGCAATTAATCGCCAAAATTGCCAAATTGTCGGTTTGATCACAGGGAGCCCGAACGCTGTATTAGCTAATAGAAAAAATTAGATGTTTTTACGCTGTATTAGCTAATAAAATAATAAGATGCATTTACCTTTGTTCCTGAGTCTTTATGACTCGTTTTGGAAGGGATTTGAATCCGATCAGAGACGGTTAACGTTGGTTGTCAAATCCGTTTGCTTGTCTGGCGCTAAGTAAATAAGACGCTCAAGTTTCGTCTCACGTTTCTAATATTGCTAACTATTAACTTTCCACTAACGGCCACGGCCACGGCCACTAACCCCACGCGAGAAAAGGCGAGTCGCCTTTTCTCGCGTGGGGTGATTTCCACGCGCGCTCGCGTTTCGCTCGCTCTACTATCCCTGAGAAAAAATGGGGGACTACTCGTAGTCTAATTTGATTCAGTTGTATTTGATAAATTTTCTTTTTTGTAGTTCAATAAAGACACTTTAGTTCAAGAACGACAACAAAGTTCAATAACAACTACATGAGTTCAGAAAATGACATAAGCATTACTAAAACCCAGTGAAAATTCAGTTTTAAATACTGCGCAGTTAAACAAAGACATAACGGGCAGTCTAATATAAGAAGTAACGGGCAGTCTAATATAAATAAATCTGCGTAAAGACCCAGAGATGCTCTGGGGTCTTTTTAGTTTTCGTGAGAATAAAAACAACAACATTACTCCGGAGACTGTTGCATTAACCAATTCGATGAACTTAAGAAATTAAAGGATGCATTACTCTGTACGTTATGAGGTCCAGCAGGCATACGACCAACATTGACGACAGCAGAAACGCGAAGATGTAGGCAGCATCGAGTGTTCACCCTGCCTTTGTTACCACAATTTGCAGCAATTAGTTGCTTCATGAAGGCGACACGTTTTCCAAGTAAGTTTCGTTTGAGATTGGTATGCAAAAGTTTTCATGTCAGCGATTGTGCACGCATCAATCGTAAAAGAAAGACATCTTTAATACAGTTAACTGAGTTAAAAACGAGGCATTTTGAAGATTAAAAACTTTAACAGGTTTTCGGGTTAACACAAAGATCGGTTCCATGGTTCGTATTACTTACCTTTAGGAAAATTTAAACCTTTAGTCCTCAGTAAAGTCAATGAACGCAGGATGATGAAAAATGCAATTAGCTAACATGTTTCTCGTTTTTAATCTATAGTCGCATTTAAAGATAACTCGTAATTCTATTCCGGTTGCTATTAGCTGTTTGTAAATAAAACACAAATGGAAAAAATGTCCAATTATTTCCTCAATATACTGTTAAAGGAAACGGTAAAATGACCAAGCATTAAAATTTATGATTTGGAGGTGACGCGATTGTATTTATTATCAGGGTATTTGTTCCGGTACTCCATTATAAAATTTTCTGACTAATCGGGAGGTTTTATGAACGGATGTGATTACATTGTAGCTATAGCTAGCCATACTCTGGTAGACAGTGCAGTTTTTGACAGGAATGAAATAAATGTGGTAATTAAGAATGATTTTAGTCAACTTCTTCGTTACTGAATTGGGACAATCAGACAGTAAAATATTGTTGCTCCTATAAATATCTTTCCTCAGCAGGATGCTTAAAATTCGGCTCCCGATTAAATTCTATACCAGTTGCACAATTATTAGGAACACGTGCAACCCAAACCACCCACTATGTGAACACAGTACCCATGCGCGGATCTCTAACCTTGACTGATGACAGAGCGCAAACTGAGCACCAGAAGTTGAGTTCACATTACCAGAAATTCGAGTTATTTCATCACGAACACCGCACTTGAATTTAGTCAAATGGACATTTAAAAATGGCTTCTCCAACCTACAACGAAAAGTATTGGATCGAAATAAAATATTGTTTGCCAGATTACAAAACATCAGTTAAATGTTGTGCACCGACCTCTCTTGATAGATTAAGATTCAGTCAGTGTAAAACAAAGACTGCGGACCGTGGACTGTGGACTGCAGACTGCGGACCAGTGGTAAAACGCAGACTGAGTGCAAAATGCAGACTGCAGACTGAGAGTAAAACGCAGGTTGGGTGCAAAATGCAGAATGAGGACTGCAGACTTTTTAAACATTTGTGCTCCTTCTTCTCCAAAAAGCTAGCTACTATAAGTTACACAACTCGCTTCCTGGTCGGAGTACATTGCACGTTCGCCAGAAGTTTCAATGAGCGTCGAACAGCTAAAGTCTGCGTACTTTGACTTGCAATACTGTCAAAGAAAATTTCCTGCAGAACATCTTGCTTTGTTGTTGGAATGATTTGCTCCATTTTTAATCGCAATTATTCCTTCTGTACAGTATTTTGGGTCAGCAGCTTTTATTTAAGCATAAACATCATAGTGTTGTACCAATTCATGGTCATGCATATCGAAAACTTTGAAGCATGAGGTCTCTCGGAAAAAAGGTTCAAGATGGCGGTTATGTTTTCCGGTCGTCGATGATTTTCCAGAGAAGAAAGGAATGGATTTGTGAAAGCAGATGTCAAGTAAGTGATCGTTTACATGTACTTAAGGGATTTGTTTGCCCTTAAACGCTTCCGTGACCACAGTTTATGCTCGGTCGGCATTTTACCCCCAGTCCGCAGTCCACATTTTGCATTTGGCACCCAGTCTGCATTTTAGCCCTAGTCCGTAGTCTGCAGTCCCCAGTCCTGAGTCTGTGTTTTAATACACTGACCTCATTAAGATACTACGAAGCGAAAGGTTTTTTTACCGTTCAGTTAAGATTAAGTCAAAATATGAGAGATTATCCACAGCAATTTTATGGAACGCCATAACTGTCTTATGGTCTCATGATATTTTGTTTTCTTATCCGTGGTGCTTTTCTTATCATCTTCGGTTCTTGTATCATGATATTCGGTGCTCTGGTTGCTATAATCGGTGCCAGTGACCTTACACTCGGCTCTTTATCCAAGGTACTCGGTATTTTCCACATTATACCCGGTGTGCACGCCATTATACTCACTGCTAACCGCTTCATACTCGGTGCGTTTGCAATTATATTCGGTGCTTAGATCAATTTTAGTGGTGCAGCTTTCTTTATATTCGGTGACTAGTTTGCCATGCTCGGTGCTTTTTCGTAGTCAGTTTGCACCTGATTTGTGGTCAGTTTAGCATCTGGTTCAGTGCAAACATATTGCTACTCGGTGCAAACAACTTGCTACTCCGTGCTCAGCGATTCGGTTCATATAGCATTATATTTGGTGCATTTGCAACATGGTATTCGCTGAGCCAGTATATCTGGTCATCTTAACTACTCCAAAGCACATGCTCACATCGTATTTGTGAGACTGGTCCCCAGAGCCCACCGTTTCGATTGGTCACGTGATCAGCGAGCGGCTACGGTCAGCGAACATGTACCATACATGACGTACACACCGATAATCGCGCCAAGAGCAATTTCTTCCCGCCTTTGTAATCTTACCACAGGTAACCCAGGGCTCTGTGATAGTACCACAGTACAGTTCCAGTAAAATTACTGTGTTTGTATGAGTTAAAAATATCATCCTAAAATTTCTAGGAAATACTAAATAGAGTTCAATAAAACTTACTCTGCAGTTAATTGTTGTTGTCCTTATTGCTGTAATGAAGTTTCGTGATAATTTGCAGTAATTTGTTCAAATTCACTCTATATACAATAATAATATACAAGGTAGGAAACACGAGATGCCATTTTCGCCGACATGCTCTCATTCAACACAACTTTTTCCACGAAATTCGAACTCCGACAGAAAATAAACATGCCAGGATAGTAGAAATAGGATAGCAGCAGATATAGAAATCAATGAAGCTTTCCCAGATAGAGAAACGAATCCCACAGACTTTGACAAACTCGAAGGATATAATCCAAACAGACCGAGAATATGCTCGCCGAAGCAGATAGGCCAGATCAATGCGCTGCCAAGAAAATGTGGCCTGGGTACTGTACAAAAAAAATCCATCCTGGAAGTCCTGAGGTGACCTTTCTGGGGACCAATGCATCATTTGCCCAAAGCCACCCTACCCTGCTGAAAAAATACTTGATAGAAGGCAATTGTTCATCCTAGCCGTACCACCCTGGCCTGTTATAAAGACATTATGTCCCTGAAAATTCTGTTTATTCTCAGTTTTTGAAATACTTGAGAGAGGTTGGAAGTAAGTTTATTTGACATTTAATATGAACAATCTTTCACATTCACACATAATGCATCTTGCTAACAAAAATATCTCACTGTGTGGAGGCAACATCATGTAACACAACAGCTATCACACCTAACACCTGTTGATAACACAAAAGCCATGAAATGTACTTGTTATCATCTGCTGCATGTTGCTATTATTTTTATTTATTTCTGCCAAAAATCTACATAGAATCGTAACTAAGGAACAGGAAGAACTGCTTATAGCTTTATCTAAGATTAACAAGGATCAAACTGGATCTGACTAAATATGACTTTTTAGTCATATTTAAGTAAGAAAAACCAGGTATTGAAAATATTGTTTTTGACTATCAAGGATGGATTTATCATGTAAAGGCTGTAGATCTTACTTGTACGGTATCTATTTGCAATATTATACCATATAGGTTTTTTGAAGCAACTATATTCAAATGATGTGACTAAAAGTGCTTAAGTACAGGTATTGCCACCCTCCAGAAAATTATGAACTATCATTTTCTGCTCTTTCCATGCTACAGGTCATGAAGTACCAATAGCCTTTACAATGTAGATGTTGTTTTGTTACAGTTGAAATGCTAAAAAATATGCACTGCTTAGGTTTGGGACATTTCATAGAGTTTTTGCCTGTAAATTTAGAAAATGTCAGATTGATCATAACTTCAGGTTTTAGAATTTCTGCTAAGTACAAATGAATCTTGTTATCCATTCTGAAGTAAAGGGTAAGGCTTGCCGTACCCTTTTTAGTTCATGACTTTGTAGATCATAAAGGCAGTTTTTGGGAAGTGCCTTGAGACCTCTTTTGCTTTGTGGCTACTGCCCTTGTAATTTCTTGAAGTGGGCACAGTTAAGTAGTCCATTCATTGGTTGTGGACTGGTTTAAACCAGTGATAATAATACTAGTAACTCATACTTAATGACAACTGGGCAGGTTTGTTTACCCTTCAACCGCCAATATCAATATGCTCTATTCTCCTCACCATACTCCCTGTGTATCTTGTGATAACGGTGGTATGCTGTCAGGAGAAATAGATGCTGGTCATGCACTATTGGGGCTTAAAGGGGTAAAGTGTAAATCTAGTTACATGTACAGCAAAACAGTTTCTTGTTTGAACTTGCATAGAATCTTGGTTTTCCAGTTAACAAACTTCTGGTTAGTTGCCTTTCACAGCAAAAAAAAAAGTGAGTGATATTTTACTCTAAATTTTCAAAGCTGCAATTTGTCTAATCACTCACATTTCCTCTGTTGTTTGGAAAATCAAGATTGTAATAAAGTTCTACAAAGAATCACCAAGGTTAAATTCCTTTGTATCTTTGAATAACTTCAGCTGCTGTTTGAAAGTCTTCAATTCCATGGTTGAAGGATGTGTATGTTTTTTAATAAAGTTCAGTTTTGCAAGGCTCATCAATTTCTATTACCAGTGGACAAAACACTGGCCTGTTGTCCCTGTCTTCATCATCAGTTACAATTCCTTCTACACCATAATTATTCAGATCCAATATTGAGACATCTGGCCCAGGGTCTTGCATCTGTCCAGCCAACCACAGCCGAAGTGGACTAGATCTGACGGTGTGAATGCGATGGCGAGACCAGGCATTTTGCCATATTTTCAATTTCTCGTTGATCTTAGGTAAATATATGAAAGGGTCAAGGATTTGGTTGTCTTCCATGAAGTAAAACAGGTCATAATAAAAACCCAAAACTGCTTCATACACATCCCTCCATAAACGTTCTATACGTTGGTTATGGGCACTTTTTCCTGTAATCATGCTACCTCGGTTACCCCCTCTGTTTTCAATCATAAAATCAGCTATGCAAACATTTTCTAAACCCTTGTCACTTCGAACCCTACTTGGTATACCAAACTCATGAACAGCAATTAAATTAAAAAAGCATCTGAGAATAGTAGCAGTAGAATTGTTATCAGTGCACTCCAGCATTACGGGCAACCGGCTAAATCCGTCTATTCCACCTACAATAACAAAATTCCAACGAATCAGCTTGTGATTGGTATCAACATGCCATAATTTCACATTGTACACTCTTCTTTGGAGACGTCCTTTTGTTCATTCCTGGACACCTAATCCATCTACTCTGTGTAAGCTATCTCTTAACCGCATTCGTTGAACCATAACCCCTTTTTCATACAATAGCTGTTTCAGAAGTACCTCACCACAACGTGGAAATTCTTTCGTTGTTTCATGCAATTGGTGATCAAGTTCCTCGTCGGATATGTTGGAAAACTGTAATTTGCTTAGTCCATAAAGTCTCATTTGGCGGTAAATCGTACTTTCAGATAGTGACATCATATTAGCAATTTCTGAGATAGGGAAGTCTTCTTCCAAATAACATTCAAGCACTGACTTTGGGATATCAGAAGCAGGAGGTCCGAGAGCACTTGGAAATTTCATTGGTTGTTCTGCACCAAACGTTACACAGGCTATTCTTAAAGTCATTATTTCCCTCCGATTTTGTAGGCCAAGTTCCTTGAGTTCATGCCGGGACAGTTTACAAACAATGTCAGGCGATATTTTTTCTTCTTCAAACCGATCTATCAAACCGTCCATTTTCAATTTTCTCAACACCGAAGACATAGTTGACATGGCCGCCATTTTGTAATTGGTGTATATTATACATCATGTTCGCTGACTGAGATATCCCCAATTCTCGTTCCAGAGCCGCTCGCTGACCACGTGACCAATCGAAACGGTGGACTCTGGGGACCAGTCTCACAAATACAATGTGAGTATGTGCTTTGGAGTAGTTAAGATGACCAGATATACTGGCTCAGCGAATACCATGTTGCAAATGCACCAAATATAATCCTATATGAACCGAATTGCTGAGCACCGAGTAGCAAGTTGTTTGCACCGAGTAGCAATATGTTCGCATCGAACCGGATGCTAAACTGACCACAAATCAGGTGCAAACTGACTACGGACAAAGAACCGAGCATGGCAAACTAGCCACCGAATATAAAGAAAGCTGCACCGCTAAAATTGATCTAAGCACCGAATATAATGGCAAACGCACCGAGTATAAAGTGATTAGCAGTGAGTATAATGGCGTGCACACCGGGTATAATGTGGAAAGTACCGAGTACCTTGGATAAAGAGCCGTGTATAAGGTCACTGACACCGATCATAGCAACCAGAGCACCGAATATCATGATACAAGAACCGAAGATGATAAGAAAAACACCACGGATAAGAAAACAAAATATCATAAGACAGTTATGGCGTTCCATACCATTCCCTTACAATATTATCAAAGTACTGTCACTTACCTCGACTTCCAAACTCTGTGCCCACTTCCATCGGTGTCGCCGGGGACGAAGTAAAATTTGCGTCAGTTTTCGATACGTTAAACAAGCCCTTTGGTGGTTAATTGGGGGGCTGTAAATCAATATCGAAGAAAGGGCATTTCCACTAACCGATGTAACCTTTAACTGGGCCTGTGAGTGTCCTGTAGAACACGAAGAACTACTTGTTTTCATCGTTTCTTTCCCCAAAAAAGCTTTCACGTTTACTTCAGCTGGGGGTTACGCTTACGCCAAATAGATATATCCTTCATGTAATAGTAAACCCAGCTGGGACAGCTGTGCAGCCTGGCAATGCTTGCGAAATATCTACTTCCTCATGTTGGAGTGCGCTGACCATGAAAGGCTCATATACCCTGCCGATTTGTTGTAATTTTGCCCCTTCATGTACACACATTAATTATTCTTCAATTTAAGTGGTTTAAATCAGGTTTACAACGTTTTCAGTTAATGTAGATTGTATTTGTTTTGAAAAAGGTAAGGAAAAAAAACTATGTTACAACCCAAAAGTGACTCCCTCCGTAATCCACTGCGTAACCTCAAATCAGTCAGTTGTTATGTTCTCAGTAGGCGCTATACCCTGCGAGCAGAAGTTTCTTTCAGGCATGGTTTTAAGCATGTGCCAATAGTGCGCATGACAGCGACACGAACGACTACGCATTTGCTATGACCATGGTTGAAAGACACCTCTGTTCCAGGGTATAGGTGTTAAGAAGAAAGAGAGACTGGACAGCGGGTACGTAGGTAAGTAGGTAGGGAGCTATATACTTTTAAGACGGATAGCAGGCTGCAGGTAACTCAGAGAGGCCGAAAATTAGCCCGAGTTTTTTGAGAGCATCATTTAAGCTTAGTTCTAGCTAAACATGCAATTTGCGTATCGAATGAAATTAGGGTTTCAACTATCAGGGAAGCTTTTTAATAACCACTTGCCTGACCTCGATGAAAAGTTTGGCGCCTTTTTGGTTTAATAGCTTCCACACTGTGCCTTGTACTTTTGTAGACCTTTGTTTTCCTTCAAGAATACTGCACAGCGCGTTCGGAAAAGTACTACTTTAAACAACCTTTGGAGTTTAAACCAGAACGATGGCTGAGAGAAAACAAAGATGAGATTCACTCCTTTTCTAATCAGCCATTTGGATTTGGAACACGCATGGGTGTAGGTAAGGAACTAACATCATCAAAAGTCTAGATCTAATCATTTAATTACGTGATGACTTTGTCCACTTAATCGACTTTAATAGACTTCTGTCTGCTGCAATGAAGATTGGTTTTTCCAGTCGATCAAGCAGATATCAGAACGATTTGAAAATTAGATTTGCCAATCGAACGGATCCAATCCCTGGATTTAGATTTCAGCATTGGATTTCGCGTCTTATCGCCAATCTATAATCCGGATTTGAAAATCTGAATCCATGTTTCTCAATCGAACGTTCCCTTAGTAACGTGACCAAGCAGACCTACGACCTTTGTTATATCCCTAGTTCGCCCTGTGCAAAGTAGCTTGAGAAAGCAGCCGACATTTCACGACACCAACACTGGTTTCCCCGCGAAATGACGTCTGAGAAATGAGCGCAGAAATTCCATACTGATGACGCGTCACTACCCGGATCTGGGTCGTGCTTCTGATTGGTTGAAGCAAATTTTCCACGCGGCAAGACCAATCAGAAGCACTATCCAGATCTGGATAATGACGCGTCATCAGTATGGAATTTCTGCGCTCATTTCTCAGACGTCATTTCGCAGGGAAACCATTGGTGGCGTCGTGAAAAGTGGGCTGTTTTCTAAGGCTAGGTAATTAAAGACAATCTTGGATTGTCGACTCGAGGCAGTGGATTCCGGATTCCAGGATTAAAGTGCAGATTCTTTGACAGTGGAAAAGGGATTCCGGATTTTATTCGTTAGCGGAATTCCGGATTCCTTGAGCTGTATTCCGGAATCCAAAGCCCGGGATTCCGGATTCCACCAGCCAAAATTTGCCCGGTTCCAGAATCCGGATTACCTTACCTTGGCGACCAAGAATAGAATTGCATTGTCACGGCAGAATTAAGAACAGGGGAAACGAGTGAAGTACAATCAATAGAAGTACAAAATCGAGAGTTGTGTCGAGTCGAGTTTGGTGTAATTGAGACGGACCAATCGCAGCGCACGTAGCGTTTACTACATTGTAAAACGTTTGACAGTACATAGCTAAATTGAAGATCTATCATAGAATTATGATTTACCGACCTTTTTTGCAGGTCGTCGTTTAGCTGAGTTGGAGATCTATGTATTTCTTTGCCAAGTAAGCATCTATTTTCGGCATTTTTTGTTCTCATTTTCGCATAATGCTGCATGGGTAACTTTCACAGTCCCTCGGTGTCGCCAACTAGAATCATGACGATACCAACTGAAGGCAGAACTCTTTCCACAGTCCGGCTTCAATTAGTCAAATAACCTTTTTCATTTGTCAGAATTTCCACATGAGCCCTTGAATCCTAGCCTGCGTACGTAGCAGCTGTACTTGTCACTCGAGAGGCCCTGACAGAAAACTCAATATAAAAATAGTCTATTTAACAATTATTCCACGAGTGCGCGTTGGATATGAGAAAAAAATCGAGAATTCTTCCCGACTTTATTTGTAAAACCAACCGATTTTCAGCTTGTTTTTAATTTTGAGCAGACGCGTACAGTACCATATTTGGAGAGCATGGTATAATGTCATATACCATGATGGCTAAGCCAATCACAGCTCTAGAATTGCATTATCCAATGATTCAGTTTGTAATAAATAGTCTATATCAGGGATTTAGACTGTCTACGACGCAGGCTATTGAATCCTGAAGCACCCTACCTCGAAAATAACGAAATGACCGCGAAAATAACCAACTGAAAGCAGCGGTTAGATGTTCTGTAGTATTCAGCAGCACATTTAAGAGCCAAGAGTTTAACAAATACTGAAAAGAAAGACATAACAAACTGTTCAGTAGCTTTAAAAATAAGGGAGGCATCCAAAAAAATAAGAAAATAACAAGATCTTGTCTTTCTCTCTCTCTCCCCCATAGTTTCTTTAGCGTTTTCGCGTGGAATCGTGTCACCAAGAGCCTCTGGAGCCTCGCCAAAAGTTAGTTACTGTTCCAGACAAACCTGTTAAGATCAGGTTGCTTAATCACCTTTGAATGTCGCGTGCCAGAGTATCTGGAGGAAAAAACAATGGCGAACCGCAGGGGAGGAAAGGTGCAAAATCCATCATGATCCATAGCTAACTTGTTTATTCAAAATATTTGTTTTTCAAAATCCCCCGGCTAATTCTCCATGGCCAGGAAGCAGTAATCAATTTTAGGAGACGTTTGCTGATATCGATATGACTGACATAAATGGTATCGATGGACAAAAACAAGGAAAGCAGACGCAACGCAAAGAGGTGGCGCGAGGTAGCTATTTTTGGGAGGGTCGGTGCTAGAGAACATGGCGCGGAAGATTTCACACGACGTTCACACGTCTTCTGCCTCCAAAACAGAGCAAAAATAGGCAAAAATACCACTCGACTGATGAGAACCGCCACATAAACAATATCTGCTGCAATGGACTTATCACGGTTTTGGAAACCATCTTGTCGGGTTGGCAACCGCGCGGAAAAATACAGTGTTTGTATGCGAATCTAACGTCCAGTATTTTTTGTAAAACGGTTGTTTTGAAAAAAATAAAGTTGTGATCTAAGGCTACTTACAAAAGGATTTTATTGACAAAATTTGAGGGCCTTACTAGCGCTAAAATCCCCGGAAAAAACGGCTGAGCCGTTCCAAATTGAAATAGGCGTTCTTAATTGATTCAAACGCCGAGAAGTTTCTTGTACTTAGGGCGTGTTCGATGACATAATTTCGGAATGAGAATAAATTGAATTTAGTCTAAAAATCACTCATTTTGGCGTTTATTGCTATGCAATAACTAGAAATCTGCTTAAAATAAGATATCACGATGATTGTAGCGTTTAAGTGGGACAAAAAGTACGCCGGTATTAGAGATTTGCAACAAAACTTTTGCGGATTCGTATTCCGGAATACGATCATTCGAGCGCACCCTTAATTAAGCCAGAGTGTACTATTACATTGTAGGTGCAGCTCATGACAAGTTCGACGTCTATTAATACTTACTTACTTACAAACTTTACAGAATAATGGTTACTGTCTCTATAAAAACGTTAACCACAAAAACATGCATGATAGTACACATACAGGTGTATGCTGCTAATCACAGCCGGTCCACAAACTTGATTTTAACCGGTTTATCCGGAACGGCAAACAATTTTTGGCACATCTCTAATGGTTCGTGGTGATACTCTAAACGGAATCGTTGAAGCAACTGCAAGAGAAAAAAATCATAGAAAAAGGATTGATAATAACTATAATTACTAAGATGTCTCCTCCCATGACAACCAAGCAACTAGCAAATAAGTGTACCACCCCGCTTGAATAAGTACCCTACCCCTCTCTACCTCAATTTTGTTCGTAGTAAGCAAATGACAAGGAAACTTCTTTTCTCCTAGATAAAATTTGAAACTATTGCTTCACGGACAGCGATGTAGAGAAACAGCCTTTACAAACCTACGACCCAAACGTGGGGAAAAAGAAGGCATGAAGTAATCGGACGTACAAGAACGCGATGAGCTCCCTCCTTCGCGTTCTCGTCGTCCTAAATACCAAGTCTAATGTCCTTGAAAAATACTTAAAAGGATCGGACAAAGAAACATTGCGCATAAAACCCCTACAACGCATACCTTGCAGACAAGAATGTACAACTCCAACTCAGCCACGCGACGTCCTAAAACCGAACAAGACAATCAACCATGGCCATGCTTTTGAATAAAACGTTTAGGCAAATTTAATAACAACAAACTAAGCAGAGCCCACTGAGCGAAGTAAAGAGTGAAGTTTAGGTTAACATAAATCCGTAAAGGTGAGCATTCCTGGGAAAATTTGAAACTTAAGCTACTGACACTAAAATAGACAACAAAAAACGTGCAACTTGTTTTGCAACAGTGCTGTAAAACTAGTCAGTGATTAGCGATGTTGCGCGTTTTACCACCCACGAAAACAAACCTTGCAATCTTATTTGTTGCAAGACAGGTTCGAAGGTGGGTGGTAAAACGCGCAACATCACTATTCAACTTAGCCTGTTCACAAACAAAACGTAGTGTAAAGCAGTTGGAGGTCCAAACAAATGTTTAAAGCTAGACTGCGAGCAGTCCCTCCTTTTCTTCAGATTTAGTGAGGGGTGTCGAGCGCGAGATAGTCTAGCGGCGATAAAAGAGACTGAACGTAGTCTATTTCAACTAACGTAGGTCTCTTACCAAGGCACATACGGGTTCCAAATCCGAATGGAAGATTAGTAAAGGCGTGATTTTCGTCTTTGTCTTTATTCAGCCAGCGCTCGGGTTGAAAGTCAAGAGAGTCTTTATAATATTTTCCAGACAATGCGCAGCAGTAGAATTCCATTACTACAATGGTCTGGAAGAACCAATGTGAACCATTAATCAACCCAAGTAAGGAGTATCACCGCACGTTTTTCCTTAATTCATTAGCTCAAGAGAATGGACAACAACTTAATCCTCACACTTTGAATTTTATACCTGATCCCCATCACCCCGGCCAATGAACGCAAATATGTTTTTCGCTTCTGGGTGACGCTTTGAGCAACG
>CALNXI010002500.1:0-25000 GCA_942486025.1 Porites evermanni | reverse complement strand
CCAAAACTAAAATTGGTACTATATAATAGGAGTAGTCTCCTTATAATGTAGCTGTATTTATCTTGTCAGAAGGAAAAAACAGCTATATAAATAGGACACCAATGTTATAGCTTCATTTTATTATTTACTAGTACTCTATTTAGAGTTATACTGTTTGTTTTATTAACTGTGCTTAATTTTCTAATTTTTTATTTAACTTTCTTGTAATTCATCCAGCCCGCAGGCTCTCATAAAAGTAGAAGCAGGTTAATCAAGTTTTTAACACTAGTATCTATCCAATCAGCTTGCACAAACCTTGAGAGTTATCAGAACTGTCATTTCCTTTCTCTGCCATTTCTTTTAGTTCCATCATCTTTTTTTCCACAAAACCCTGCCCTATGTCAAAGATAGTATCACCACACTTGAGGAACTTTTTAAAAAGTGGTGTGTCAATATATGGCCCAGCAATTCTGTGAACTGCACTGAAAATAAGCTTGTGGGAAAGGGCAAAGAAGTTTTGAACCTCATTAATGAACTTCAGCGCTTCTGGTGGGATTGGATCGTCATACAATCCAAGACGGGTGTCAAATGCCATAGTACCAATACCTGTACAGGCAAAAAAATATACCAATATGCTGAATAAACGTTGCAGTAACTTTAAGGCTAACCTTTACTCTTTTAGCCTATAAGAAAACAGCCTAAATTTTGCAACCCTATCAATGATTTT
The DNA here is from genome assembly GCA_942486025.1 of Porites evermanni. NCBI lineage: Eukaryota > Metazoa > Cnidaria > Anthozoa > Scleractinia > Poritidae > Porites > Porites evermanni. The sequence goes on along the minus strand of CALNXI010002500.1, from coordinate 24,294 downwards.
CCATGAAATGGCATCTGAGGTCAAATGACCTGCACAGAAATTCCAGTCTAGTGGCACGACCAATCACAAGCACTTCCCAGATGTCATCAGAATGGAATTTCTGTGCTCGTTCCAAAAGATATCATTTCACAGGGAAACCAGTAAAAGTGCAGACATCATGAAATGTTAGCTGTTGTTGTCAGCTGTTGATTTTCATTCAGTAAGCTAAATTTGCAGTCAATTGTTTTTTATTTGAAGAGCTAGGTTGCATTTTGTTCTGATTGGTTGGTTAATTCCATGAAATGATGTTCTTACGAAGAAACTGATCCTCAGCATGCAGTGCATCTAGATATGCTGGCGGGTGTGGGCTAAACATACCTCAGACTTTAATGGTGCCTCAGGTTTCCGTTTAATTTACTGCTTCTTGGTCAATGTGCTCAATTGTAACTATTGCGGCTGAATAAAAAATGAGGAAAACCTCAGGCTTCACTGGTGACATTTTTTTTTAATCTTAAGCAACCAGTGCCTTTAATACTGAGAGATGTGAGTTGGTATATCAGTATATAAATACATGCTGCCGGCACTTTAATTAGTCCATTAGCCCATATGATACTGACAACTTACTTTCAGTTGACCATTTACTCAATTCCCCTTCCAAGTCAGGAATGTGGTCATTTGGTCCACAATCTTTGTTCAGTTGAACAAACCTTGTTACTGTATCCTTGGTCACAGCATTAAAGTTATCAATGTTTTTCTCTATTATTTTTGGGCGCATGATTTTTGGAGCGATACTCTTTCGTGTTCTGTACCATTCTTCTCCATCCCTACGATATCAAAACAACAAAACAGTAAAGGCTTGGATAGTGCCACACTGTAGTATTAAAATGAATGAATATATAAACAATTTACATTCCCACTCACCTACAAAAATGGTCTCAAGATTATTACTTCCCCACCTCCCCAATGGAGGTGTCTTGCTTAACGTCTTCTTACCGTTTTTGTAATGCTCAACTTTTTATCAACCCTAACCCTAACCCTGAAACAGCATTCTTTCAAAAAAAAAGACAAACCCCAACCCCACGTTTTACTGACACCCATTTGAATATGTGCATTTCTTCATGCATACTCACCCCACCCCACTTCCCGTCCCCACCCTGTTTCTGGGCATTTTGCTCTTTGATTCATTTGAAAATGTTTATTATTTTCTACTTCATATATTATGATGTCAGCTGCAATGAGTATCTGCCATTTCAATTGTGTTCGTCTTGAAAAGTACTGTCACCTTGGAGAGGGGACTTTCTATTTTTTATCTTCTGCACCCAATCTCCCCACCCCCCCCCCCCCCCCCCCCCCCCCCCCCCCCCCCCCCCCCCCCCCCCCCCCCTCCACACCCACCCCCCACAACACGTAAAAAAAAAAAGTAAAAACAAACAAAAAAAACACACACACACCACCACACCATCCACCCCTCCCCTCCCCCTCCTCCCACCCTATATCCTCACGGTGAGTTTCTGAAAAGTGGGGCTAAGATATCATTTGGACCCTTCAGACATTTCTTTCAAATTAAAGTCATGCAACAACTGCTAACAAAAAATTAAGGGTTCAGACCCCAGCCATGTTTGAGGAAAGGGTGGGGAGGGGTGGACACTAACCCTAACCCTAAAACTGCATGATTTTAAAAAAAGGACAGACTCCGACTCCAGCCCCGCGTTTTACTGACACCCAATTAAAATAGCATTTATACTATTACGTAACATTTACTTACGCACTAAAGACTCCGACGAAATAATTCCTCCTTTTGCGCTGCTCTCTCCAAATATCCAATAACGGCGGTCTGCGTGGATATCTTCCTTCAGAACGGAAAACTTTCTCAAAATCATCAGGATCGATGGTGTGAACCGCAGGTTCGCCGCCAAACAATATGTCGCCCCTAAAAATAGGACCATGCTCCGTGAACAGTCGATTAGTTAGTTTGTAAACTTTGGTAAAGCCTTCGGTTTCCTTAAAATATTTAATTGTCGATGTCAAGCCAAAATCGGGCGATGGAATGTCACGGAATGATCGCGCTTCAACTTCTGCAGATTTTGCGGGCCTTGGGTCGTCGAAACTTTCCCGCTTTGCCAAAGGACTGGCCTCTGTTTTTTGCCATCTCCAGAACGAAGATAGGCATTTTAGATGCCGAGCTTTCGGGAGGAGAAAATTCGCTCGAAGAGAGTCGGCACACGGAGAAAACATATTTTCAATCACCTGATTCCTGAGGAGCTATAAAAGCGTTCAAAAAGGGGGTACTTTACTATGGGGAAAAAAATTGTGAACAGACTTTGTTGTAGAGCGAAAATAAACTTTGGAACAGTACTGTTTCGTATGGTCCGAGATGCATTGTGCCTCCATGTTAAAAATAAGCTATCTCAAATGATTATTATTATTTACTACATAAAAAATGAGGAAGTAGCGGGGGCACAACAAGAAGCGCTCTGAGCACGTACAAAGCAAGGGAAAGAATACTGCGGGTTGGTTCTGTGATTGTACTTGGTTAACAACTTAACAGTGCTGTTTCCTATGGTCCGAAAATATAGGACCACACTCATCAGGTAACTTCAATGACTGCCCGTTGAAATTAAAAGCTGGCAGTACAATTTGGATGGCTGTTATACGCATGCGTTACATTCAAGAAATGCATTGTCTCCCTATTAAAAATAAACTATCTTAAATGAAATATAAAGAATTCATTAAAAACTACATTGAGGAGTGACAATATCATTCTGATTAGAATGTATATAATATTTCGATTTGAGTCAAATCACATCCAAGTCAGAAAACTGTAAAAAAAATTTTAAAAAAATTTATTTCCCGGCTGCCAACAGAATGCCGCGTCGCGCAAAAGCCGAGAAATTCAAGGGAACTCTGTCACAAAACGAAGGACCCCGTCAAAGCAAAAAGGTGTAAACAGGAAGATGTTTAGCTGCTCTAGTCCCAGTGAGGGAGTTAGTTTTGAGGTCGTCACGTACAAACCAGTAATACTCAGTATCGGGGGCACAACAAGAAGCGCTCTAAGCACGTACAAAGCAAGGAAGAGAATACTGGGGTTGTTTCTGTGGATGCACTTGGTTGACAACTTAACTCAGTGACCAATGATGGTATCGTTCCATACAGGATTAGTTTTTTTATTGAGAATAAAGGCCACTGCAAAAAATCTCTCACTATTCATCAACCGCATATCATTGCAATATTGACCTCTTTGGACATTTATTCTCAAGGAACACATCATGCTATTGTAAAATGTTATAATATTTGATTCTCGTAGCCTAATCTATAGTCCTTCACGGTCTAATGATTTTTTGGCGTCAAAACTGAAGTGTTGACAGGCCAGGCACGTGAAACGTGACTTAAGAGTTTGCTTGAACAATAGAGGTTTTTCTACTTTTCTTTTTAAAGCGCAGCTTATGCAGTGCATAGAATTAAAGTCGATTCTAAGCTAATTGACTAAGCAAATCTTAATTTTGGCCGCTGGTCTCACATTTAGAGGTCATGAAGCTGGTCTATTTGTCTTATATTAATAAAGTTCATTTCCTGTGCTTTACGTTTTGAATGAGATCACCCGTGGCCTAGTTCTTGTTTGCAAGACGCTGAATTTTCACGGGACAGTGTTCTACATATCCTAATTGTAGCTTAACTAAAGCTAAGCCAACGCTGAAAAGTCACTCAAGATCATTCTTTGGGCGCCAATTTGTTTTTTTGTTTTTTCTTTCTTTCTTGAGAATCTTTGTTCTATAGCGCGATGTCCTGTAGTGCATACGTTGGTAATTACTTTTGTTTTAGCTTTATAAAATAAACAGTCTCAGAGTCTTCCAGTATATGCTGCTTTCTGTTTTAAGTTCTAAAGTAAGACTACCGTTTTGGAGCTAAAGCGTTCCTTGACAGTGAAGAGAGGCTTTGAGCATTTAAATTGCGCGATCACGTCTCGTACCCGGAGAGATGAGACCTTCTTATGCCTCTCTTTGCTCCGTATCTAATGTTTTTTTTTTTTCGGGAAACTTGACAAACTTTCCTGCTGTGCTTCAGCCATCATCAAGTTTTCAATGGTTTCGATTGTTGACAGTTTGTTGTCAACGCTTCAAAAATCAGCCAATCGTATTTTGCGTTGTGAGGCCAACGCTTAATTCATTGGCTCTGGCTAAGCGGGCAGTCTCTCTTTTTTCTTCTCGGGCTGCCGCCCTCGTTTCGTGAGGCTCGCGGCTTCGCCGCTCCCGCGCGCGTGCATTGCTCTCACTAAATCTGAAGAAAAAGAGAGACTGCTCGCAGTCTAGAAAAGCGCCGGCTTTGAAAACCAAAACAATGGCAGCTGAATCGCGTTTTGCCAGCTAAAGTTGTTTTTTCTCGATATTTTTGACCAACTAGTTGGGTTTTAGTAAAACAATTATTCCTCTCGCCCTCATGGCCACTGAGTCAATAGCCCATTCGGCCTTCGGCCTCATGGACTATTGACTCAGAGCCCATTCGGGCTCTAGGAATAATTGACGAGTACCCTACAGTGGTTTCTGGTCGCGGACGCTAGTGAAGAAACCACAGGCCAGTACAGCTAATGCATGCGCACAGCCATATCATCAATGGAATTGGCAGCCATGGACAGTTGTTTCGCCCTAATTCTTCCATATGCTACCGGAAAGGGTTTGGTAAAAAGGCAAACACGACCTCCGAAACAGCCGGCATTTCATCACATGCGAAGCGCGACCTGTGAAAATATGAAACGATTTATGAGGAATATGAAGGAGATTTTAAACAATAATCTATAAATAGTCTATTAGCGGTAATCACGGTCACGTTTTACTGATAATCCCGGGCCAAACTTGAATTTTTGTATAACTTCCCATCTCTCTGCCGCACCATATTCAGTTGTATTTTGATTTTTGACCTTATCGGATAAATTTAAGCTGCCACGTCGGTAGCCATTATAGCCTTTGTCGTAACCAAGTCAAGTCAGAAACGCGATGTTCTCATTCTCCCCGAGCATCCCTTTTCGCAGGAATCTTCTTAGCTTTAGAACACGACATCTTAAGCCTTTAACGCAAAACTGGTTGTCATCGCTGACAACAGAAGTGGTGCCCTTACAACGCCAAGATACTTTTGACGATGGAGTGCGTCCTTTCGAAGACATCCCAGAAGTTAATAGATGGAAGTTCATATACAATCTATGCACGAAAACCGAGGGCTTTACCAAATTTTTCAAAGAAACTGCGCGCCTTTTCGACGAACATGGCCCCATTTACAAAGACGACTTCATGTTTACGCCCTTTAAGACGGTGCACGTTATCGATCCTGAAGATTTCGCGAAAGTTTACCGGGCAGAAGGAAAATATCCGCGTAGGGCTATGTTAGATTTTTGGATTGAACACCGCAGGCGGAGGAATCATTTTTCAGGCATGATTATAGCGTGAGTATACCATAAATGACCTCTATAACTGAGCAGTTTGCACTGGGGTATATCTTTTGCTACTCACTTGCGCGAGCAATACTATAGGAAAATTCATTACCTGACGAGGGAATTCCACGTTAAATTGCACGCGAAAACCGATATCGCAGGAATCGCGAAGCGATTCGTGCGATATCGGTTTTCAAGTGCAATTTAACGTGGAATTCACGAGTCAGGTAATGGATTTTCCTTGAATGGCATAACTGAATAAAAATCAGAAAAAAAAAGAAAACGGCAATAATATTATTTGTTTTTATCCTGAGCGCGCGCTCCAGAAAGCCATTTCAAAGTTTTTCAAAGTCAACTGTCAGAACTGTCATTGCGTTAGCGAATAGGAGGCAAGGTCAGTCGTACACGTTTGACCCTTCGACGACTTTTTGTACCTTGTGCTTGTTTTTACATTTGTTTTCAAACTTTTTTACATGTAAACAAGCTTCACACTAATCGTAAGGATAAATAGAGGTATTCCACTGAATTTACAAGCCGTTTATCTATAACATCTTTTTTCAAATTGGTCATTTGCTCGAGAAGGAAAATAATTTACTCCTTTTACCTCTTCGGCGCAAAACTGAAAGACTGAAGTGTCCAAGCGAAAGCACTGAAAGTTTAACTTCGCGATTGATATATGGTAAGTACCTTGAAAGGTTTTAGAAATGCTGTTCAAGTTCAGCTCTGTTTTGTAGTTTTCTAAGTATCACGATTCAGGACGATTGCAAGCGGCGTACTCTTTTTCGTGTTTTCACTGAGGGGCCATGTCGTCTTCGAAGGTATTTACACGTATTCTTCTCCTGTATATGTGACAATCGACCCTGGCATTTCCTCCGCTGTCGCTTTTCCGTTTTGTTTGGTCGAACTTTGGCTTGCCATTTTCTGGGCCGTGTTCACAAGATTTTCTTGTTTTCTCGTTGTCGCTAGCGAAAGAGGTTTTTTATGCCCCTTCGAGAATTTGTAGTTCAGTTCAAAACAAGGAAGTACCTCCGGCTCACTACAAAAAACGCTTTTGTTTGTTTTTAACTCTTCAAAAGGTGACAAAGGTTTTGAAAACATTTTAAAATGACATTGTAGAAAACCTTTTTTGCAGTTGTTGTGTTAGAATTTGACGATAGTTGTTACGTAGATGCGAAACAATATTGCTTAGCCTCGTTTTCAACTCGCAATTCCACACTAAATACCTCGCTTCGTTAACCAATCAGAATGCGAGATTTTACTCAATTATGCGATTCTAAACAAAATGCGGCTTTTGCTTTGGCCGGTGTAAAACCTAAGCATTCTTGAATCAAGTCGCTAAACGAGTTTGCATCTTTGAAACATGGGTTAAGTAGTATTCCTAAGATGCTTTTCAATAAGTATCACTTGTGATAAAATTGCTTTAAAAAGAACAAAATATCCTTTAAACAATGGATCAGTTGGACTGTTCTAAATTGCCCAATATACGTTTTACGAACAAATAATGTGGTATAGGCGTCTGGTCCAAGTTCTCACTCTTATGTTCAAGAGCTATGCCCCCGATCCCAATGACCTAATAATATAAATAATATTTCTAGTATATATAAAAAACTATCAGCCTACAATCTTCGTGGTAATAAGAGAAGTAGACTCAAATCAGCCGGCCCCTAAGTTACTACTTTCAAGCACAAATCTTTCTCTTATATTGCAGGCTGACTTTGGAATATTCTATACCTCCTCATATTAACTGGGGAGGCCTACTATCTCACGAATTTCGTTGCCACGTTCAAAGAACTTAACCTGAACCAGAACAAATATCGCGGCAATCTCTGCTCTAAATAGTTTTCCTTACTGCGAAATAGAGAAATAGTTAGTTTTATTCATTTTTAGCCCCCCTTTGTATTATTACTATGAAAGCACGTACATTCAGTTTGTAAGTTTTGTTGATTGATCACAGGTGCTAACTAGTTCAAATAACTATAAAGTATGCTTCCGAATAGGCTCGATTACCAGCCGCTGTTCGGGAAATGAGCCCGCACTCATCCGCCGTCTCTTTTCGGGGAGGATCAAAAACCGGACCCGGGAGACGGCGGAAATCGAGCCTTGTGAGGCGCCTAAGAAAGCCAGCTGCGTTGGCCACCACCGTGGAAATCGCCAAGGCATTTTAGCTAAATACATTATTCATAAATTGCTGGTCAATTACTTCCTTTGGAATTTTCTTGTCAGAGATGGAGAGGAATGGCACAGAATGCGACAAACTATTGGTCCTAAAATAATGCGGCCCAATATTGTTGAGGAAAACATGAATAACTTTAATGCTGTGAGCAAGGATGCTGTGGCAAGGTTTATCAAACTAAAGGAAACTAGTCAGGAGGAAGGTCACATTCCTGACTTAGAAAAGGAAATGAAACGGTGGGGTTTAGAAGGTAAGCTTAAATCTTTGTCAGCTTTGTACCCGGTCTCACAAGTGCGCACAAGAGTTAATTCCCTGTCTGTACAGGTTAAAGCTAAGAAAACCTAAAAACTAATTACATTTTTTTTGGCAATTTGACAACTCTACAGTTGACACTCATTAGTGGTGGCGCTTACAAGATTCCGGCCACAAGGGTTGAGCATACAGTGTATCTAGTTATTCTATAAGAGACTAAGTTGTTAAGTACTTACAGTGCCATGTTGTCCTTAATGTTGAAGCGTTCCTTGCCGCATGAGATAGTCAACCTCACCGTTCATTTCAGGGTAGTGGGAACAATTATATTTAACAATTGTTCTTTGAAATCGAGGTGAATAGTGGCTAAATATTTACCGAGCCGCGAAAGCGGCGAGGTAAATATTTCCAAAGCCACTATTCACCGAGATTGAAAAGAATAATTGTTTTAGTATATACACACGAAGTGATCTCAACAAAATCAGAGAGGAAACCATTCNATTGGTCCTAAAATAATGCGGCCCAATATTGTTGAGGAAAACATGAATAACTTTAATGCTGTGAGCAAGGATGCTGTGGCAAGGTTTATCAAACTAAAGGAAACTAGTCAGGAGGAAGGTCACATTCCTGACTTAGAAAAGGAAATGAAACGGTGGGGTTTAGAAGGTAAGCTTAAATCTTTGTCAGCTTTGTACCCGGTCTCACAAGTGCGCACAAGAGTTAATTCCCTGTCTGTACAGGTTAAAGCTAAGAAAACCTAAAAACTAATTACATTTTTTTTGGCAATTTGACAACTCTACAGTTGACACTCATTAGTGGTGGCGCTTACAAGATTCCGGCCACAAGGGTTGAGCATACAGTGTATCTAGTTATTCTATAAGAGACTAAGTTGTTAAGTACTTACAGTGCCATGTTGTCCTTAATGTTGAAGCGTTCCTTGCCGCATGAGATAGTCAACCTCACCGTTCATTTCAGGGTAGTGGGAACAATTATATTTAACAATTGTTCTTTGAAATCGAGGTGAATAGTGGCTAAATATTTACCGAGCCGCGAAAGCGGCGAGGTAAATATTTCCAAAGCCACTATTCACCGAGATTGAAAAGAATAATTGTTTTAGTATATACACACGAAGTGATCTCAACAAAATCAGAGAGGAAACCATTCAAAAGTCTGAAAAGTACGATTTGATTGACACATCAAATCATGCGTAAGTTTAAAAATAGATCTTTGCAGAATTTTCAAACATGGCAATTCACAAGTTTATCATTTCGCAAACAACAGCGTAATGGCTTAAATGGAACCGCTAAAAGTTTGAACTGTTTCCTTACCTGAGAAGGAAAGTAGAGCTTTGTTGTTTTCTGTTGACTCGCCAAGTTTATAGCCAAAAGGGTTTGTTGTGTCGTTCTTCGCATGAAGTGCTGACAAAAATGGCGGCTCGGTTGCTCGAGGTAAGACGTCGTCTTCCTGTATTTTTCTTTTTCCTGTTTACTTGAAACGTAGAATTTCTGCAAACATTTCCTTTTAAATTTGGTTGTCAGAAATAAACTTCGATTTTTGAGCCCAAATTTTCTTGTTATAAAACGCTGAGTTCACGAAAACGGCTTCTTGTACGCGAATACACGGGAGTTGTAAACAATCCATCGAGCACAAAACTCAGCTACAGTAAATTGAAGCACGCCGTATTGAATCCTTCCAAGTCTTTTCTTGCCTTAAAAAAAGTCAGCCCTAGGATTTTGTCAACTTTTAAAATGATCGTTATCTAAGAAAATGGGAAAAACACCGAGCTCACACATTATCCACTCGCTAGGAGGTGAATATTGTTGAATAGTCCGAGATAGCGAACCAATCAGATTGCTTAAATCACCAAGATCACTGAGTGTGTATATACTAAAATTCATTATATGCAAGTTGTGCGTAAAACTGAGAGAATGTAGGTACATATGTAAGTGTCGTGACACAGAAATGACAGAACGGAGAGTTAGCTCAAAAGAGAGATGCTAACAGATAACCAAGCCACTGAATGCACCAAGTAAATCCCGGAGAGGGAAAGCATACCGTTGCAACATTTGCGGATACAAAGTTTCGGCAAGAAAATAATGTGAAAAACGGCCCGCACTAGCTTAAGAGTCCTTACCAAAAGTGGTGCAGCAATTCATCGCGTTCAAAGGATAGACATGTACTCTGTACACTCCCGTACACTGTTAACTCTCCTTATCAATATTATTCGTGATTGCAGGTGTTGCTACATTGGTATTTAATACTCGTCTTGGATTGTATGAAGATCGGCCACCTCAAGTAGCACTGAAATTTACAGAAGCGGTTAACAACTTCTTCGAACTTTCCCATAAGCTTTTATTCAATCCCTTTAGCAGAATTGCTCGCCAGTATTTTGAAACACCAACTTTTAAAAAGTTTCTTGAGAATGCCGATGCCCTCATGGAAACCGGACAGGGTATTGTTGACAAGACGACGAGGGAACTGAAAGAAATGACAGAGAATGGAATTGATCTGGGCGACGCCCAAGGTTTGTAAACATATAAAGGGTCAGTTATTTTTTTTAAAAAGGAAAGAATGTCTGACAGGTACTAGATCTAAAGTTAAGTGGTGCTTCCCCTACCTCAAAGTTTCTTAAACTCAAAGGCTGATATTGCAAGATAATTTAGCAGTTTGATTAACCCTCTGTTGTACAATGGAGGGGAGTGGATAGCTCACCTCTTCCGATGTTTTCTCTTCGTTGATTTCGAAATAAGGTTGAGCCAGAATATCTTATCTGAAGTCAAAGCTCGTTTTGTCAAACTCATTTTGGCAAAATTTGGTGAGAATTTGTTCCAGTGGATTGGAAATATGTCGCCATGAATTCGGCAATGAGTTCAAGCCAGTTTTAGGCAACATTTTTACATTGTTTCGTAGGAAAAAGAAAAGCTTAAAAAGCAAAATGAACAATCAAGACAAGCGTTTGTATTTACGCACAATTCGGAGAACTCTGAATTTCCTTAGGATCAAAGATGGTGGCCAATATGGCGGCCATTTTAAATGACGTCTATAATATTTGCATAATCTTGTAGCGCCTACTACAGGCTATCTATTGGCCGGATATTGGCCGATTTCTTTTCTACCGTTTTTATGGTCTTGACGAAGTCTTTCGCTGATAATTAATTCGAGGGGTAAATTGACACTGCATTACAGTGAAAACTTGTAAGACAGCGTACCTTTTAATTCACTCCCTGTTATCAGACGTGAAATATATTGCATCTTTTTAACTTATATGATAATTATTTTATGCAGTTGTTCCCCTCTTGACATATTTACTGATGAAGGAAGGTCTCACCCCTGAGGAGGTTAACGTGCACGCAATTGATTTTATCGGTGCTGGAGTTGACGCGGTAAGATATGTCTAATATCACACATCACTGCTAAAAAAAATGAGTGAATTGAAGTAAAAAGACAACCTTGGATATCAATGTAAACATAGAGGCGCTGAAAAATGTATCTATTGAACATAAGGGGATTAAGCGTTTATTCTCGGTTTAGTTTCTCTTATCCTGAATTATCGATCGGTTTTAATTTTACCAAAACTACAAATACTATGCTGGAGCATCAAAAACCCTTTCTCTTTCTCAAACCCCAGGTGCGGCTTATTCGCCACCATTTTGGGTACTTTCTCAAATTTTAACTGCTATATTGGTTGAAGTTTATAAGTTAACAAAACAATCAAAAGTTTTTTTTCTTCTTCTTTTCAAACTTATGCAGACTGCAAGCACTACTGTATGGTGGTTGTATAATTTAGCACGATTTCCTCACGTTCAACAAAAGCTCTACGTCCTCTATCTTTCACAGTATCCCTATCTACTACTGCAGTGTGGGTTTGTAGAGTGGTTTGATGTGATAGACTTCCGCTCAGACTTCCTTAGGTACTCCATTTGTAAAACCACATCTGATATTTTTACTGCGATAGACGGCTACAATTACATGTACTGGAGTCAGTACCTTATCCAAATGAAAAGAGCAAGCCGAGCTTTCGTGACATTAAGTTCTTTTCAGTTTTTTTTCTCTTTTCCATTTTGCAGGATTTAACCTCCTCCAAAGTTTTATAATATCAATTTCCTAGCTCATCCGGGCTCTGTAAATCTAGGTGGGATTTTTTTCCACAGAAATTCTTTAAAACGCAGCTGAAATTTGTCGTGTTGCATGTTTGAGTATTTTTGCTATCTTTTTTGAATAAATCATTCAGCTATTTCGTCTTTGCGTTGCATGAGAAATCTCTCGCCATGGTATAATACCATGGTATCATACCTTCATACCATTATTATCATACCTAATCATGATACCATGGTATTATATCACATGTGCCTGTTTTGTATCCAATGTTTAGGCTGACCCCAACTATATCATCCATGACAAGATTTTTGGATCAAGGTGTTGATTTATCTGGTTACTATGTTCCAGCAAACGTAAGTAGCAGGTCTTCAGTTTTGATCCCAGGTGGTGAAACGTTGTTATAAAACTAGGGAATGGCAAGGTCTTTCTCCGTATGTTTCTTTTATTGCGTCAAAACCATTTTTTTCCTTGATGTGTTTATCCCACTTATTTCTTTCAAACAGTGATGCAAAGTATCTTCAATTAATTAAATGACATATACATAGATTTCAAGGGTTGTTGTTGATGCGGCACAGGTCGAAATGATAATTCGGGACATGGATTATAACATAAAGCTAGAGAATGAGTTCGATTCATCAGTTTTATATGAAAGCTGATTTCGAGGTGGAATACCCAATAGTGATGGGATCGCTTATTGAAGAACACCAGCTTCAGTTTTTGCTACCCCAAAATCAAATCAATTCAAATCCTTTATTTAGACAAGTAACACCCAGGAGCACCAAAGTTCTCGTTAAAACGTGTGCGTGTTTGCAATTAAAGAAAAAATGTAAAAGTATATTAGTAACCTATACATTACTAACTCCCCCAGTGAATCAAAGCTTGAACCTGTTTGATTACAGTTATGTATCTCTGGGGTGTTGCAGGAGAATTCTTGAAAATAACATATAGCTTGAGAAATTTTGCGACTAAATACCTTTAAAGTCATAGCCAAGTGCTTATATGACTATATATATATATATATATATTTTTTCAACTTGAGCCTTTCTATATAGTTGAGTACATCTAACGGTCAAACAGAGTTGCCCCAGTTTTATTTTCAATTTGCCTGCATGTACGACGACTCCTCAATAGAGCAGTCAACATTTGGAACAATTTAGACAAAGACTTTAAACAGTTATCTTTAACATCATTTTAAAAAAAGTTGAAAACGCACATGCTAGAGAATTATTTTAATGACCGCTTTTTATAATTTTGTTCGTTTTTTATTATAATTTTCTTTGCTGTTTACTATTGAAAAGCCCCCTGGGGAATACTAATAAAGTATGTACGTATGTCTTTGAGCACGCATCCAAGGACAGTATCCGAAAACAATTCATTCCAGTGCAAGACCCTTGTCGCCCTACACCCGATCGATCAAACCTCGTTATTGATGTGCAGGATTAATAGATGTAAAACACAAAGTGCTGAAACGGTTAAGTTCTCATTGTTATCTTAAAATAATTTTGGCAGACTCTCGTACAGATGGAATTTTATGCCACTGCTCGCTCTGAGAAGTACTTCAAAGACCCTTTGCAGTTCAAACCGGAGCGTTGGATTAGAGAAAGTAAAGACGTCCACCCCTTTTCTCATCTACAGTTTGGATGTGGGCGTCGAACGTGCGTTGGTAAGAAAAGAAGAAACAAAACACCATAACGAAGTAGCCTGCGCCGATCATTCCCTCTTAAAAAAAATTGAAACGCGTGACTGCAGGTTGATAATGACACTGATCGTCATACTGTAATTTCTCTGGTAACCCAACCTCCCCCTCCCCGACCCCACCGCCCGCCGTGGAGAAAGCTACACCTCGTACTATTAGTCAATGTTATCTTACACCAAGCTTTCAGGAAATCATAAAATGCGGTTGTTTCAAAAATATATGGACAAATCAAATCGTGGAGAGGAGGGTAGCGTATTAGAAATGGAGCATGATGAAATTTCATTGCTTTAAACTGGAGCTTTTAAAAGGTAGTAATGGGGTTGAAAAGTAGGAAAGGCTTATTACAACAACGTGCCTCCTATATGAAAGAAGAATCAAGTTCCATGTCCACTGGACTGCTCCAGCGCCGCATCTGAATCACGCAGCTTAAAGCTTACTTACCATGCTAAAGCAAGATTTGGACAGGCTATATTTACGCTCATTGAAGTCCGAATAAACTTGCTTCTTTTATCGAAGTTGCGGGTCTGTTTTTGGGGACAAAAAGATGGATAGAGTAATTTCTAGAACTACTAACACTATGGCCTCCCACGCAGACGTTCTTAGGGGTTCGTCACGCGTTTCTGCCCCACTAACGTCGTTCGTAGGGGCAGGAACGCGTGACGAACCCCGCCTAAGAAGCTCTGCGTGGGAGGCTACTAGCATTAGGGCGTAATTATGAATGAGAACTGTTTTGCTGTATACCTTAATCATATCATATGGCTGGACTTACTACAAAGAAGTACTGAGTGTTTTCTTTCCAACAAATACGGCCAGGGAACGTTTGAACAAGCAATCATAATACCAATATTAAAATACATAAATGCGAATGTTACATGTGATTCTAATGAATAAAATCTAGCTGCACCAATTGTACATTTTTTTCACGGCAGGTCGTCGCGTAGCTGAATTGGAGATGTACGTGTTTATGTGCAAGGTTAGTAATACTAAATAGTACCCATAATCGAGTGGTTTTGTAGTTGCTTTGGCTTCCATGCTACCATTAGATTTGCGTAACTAGCCATCTTTAACTGGTTTTAAGAAAGAATTGAAAACATATCTTTTTAGGCAATTTTTAGAGAGTGGGTCATTGTTTTTGTAAACGTTATGATTTTAAGACCTGTAATATAATAATTGTAAATAGATTTACATTATTTTATTTTATTTTATTTTTTGTTTCATGCTTGTGGCATGTAAATTATTTCATTTTCCCCTTTTTTACATTGTAAAGTGCCATGACCTTAGGATATGAGCGCTATATAAATAAAGTTATTATTACTATTATTATTATTCCATTGTTTAGTGTCCTCTCCTACGACGCCCAGCCATAAGGAAACCACATTTGGACTTGTTTTTTATCTTTGTAACGTTTTTTTTAAATCCCACAATATGGAAATAAATCATGGTCGGAATTTGCTTGCGTAGCTTTCAAGTTATTTTGTTTTGCCAAATACCCTAACTCGTATACGGTTTAAAAATGAGGAGCTCATTTCCCTTGATCAACGTTAACAGAACAGAACACTCAGCACTGGGTCGAGGGTTACTTATTCTTTCAACTACGTCCTAGAAGGCTACACAATGGAAAGTCAGAATATCAAAGTCTTCCGTCTCACTTAAAGTAATTTTTTTTGTATCTTAACACTTATTTAATGATCTCTGTTGCAGTTACTTCAGAAGTTTCGCTTGGAGTATCATCATGAGCCACTGGATTTGCTCCAGAGGCTGACCACTGTCCCTGATAAACCGGTTAAAATCAAGTTTGTAGACCGTCATTGAGCGTCAATGAGCTACTATATTTTCAGTTTTTGTCAAAGTTAAAGGCTTTAGTCTTAATAAGAGATATTTTTTCCATGAAATGCCTAGTGTACTTTTTGTTAAATTTTACATTTATTCAAAGAAATGCAATTAAAATTCACAGGAACTATTATAGTAGTCATTCATCTCCATGAGACGAGAGTAAAAACTATTTTGATCGACTATGATAAAGATCAATAAAAATTGTCTCACCATAGAATTTTTGTTAGTGTTAAATATCAATCTTGTCAATAAATGTAGTGTATTAGTATATATATCACAGCTTGTAAGGAATCCTACAATTCAGTCTTCTGACTGCAAAAGGGACAATAAACCAGTGATTTGGTATGATTTGATCTGATTTGATTTACCATTACTATTCCCGTCACATAAAAAATCATCCTTTACAATAGTTGGCAATAATAAGCAACTACTTGGCAG
Source organism: Porites evermanni (assembly GCA_942486025.1). NCBI lineage: Eukaryota > Metazoa > Cnidaria > Anthozoa > Scleractinia > Poritidae > Porites > Porites evermanni. Next base: position 8,409 of record CALNXI010002500.1, on the reverse strand, counting down.
GAGTTTTTCAAATCAGTTTTACAACTTTTTAGATACCTTTCTTAAAGGTATGTGATTCTGACTATTTTCTGTTCGTGAATTTTTTTTTAGTCGTATATGAATAGATAAATGAAGCTTAAATTTATTTCTTTTAGAGAGTGCAAAGTATGTTTTGTGTAACTGACCCAACTGGCCGAAGGAGAATTCTAAGAGTTCAAATTTAAGTTATTTCACTATACTAAACTTCTTGACTCAAAATGTGTATTTTATTGTAGTGTGTTGTATGGTTGTATTCTAAGTGGGAGGAAAGAAACTCATGGGTGTGACGATTGTGTCGTTTCCTGGATATAAAGGATTCCTCCATGGTTTTAAATTTTCGAGTCTTTTGTCATAGAAGCAACTTTTTTTCTGGCTTGTTTGAATCTTTGTCACAAGGGGCACAAAATTTTAAAAACAAACACCATGTGCTATGTACAGCTGTTGCTTTCACAAGGCACGTGTTTACTGTTGTCACACTATTGCAAAATCTTTGAATTAATATCAAACTGTTTCTCCAATTATAAACAATTTTTCTTGGTGTTTTTAGAAAACCATGCCCATGACTATTGTCAGCTAATTGGGCAAGTCCGTTTCTTGACCAAAAAAAAAATTTTAAAAAAAGTGATAGCATCACTCAGTCTTTAACTTGTTCCTTTTGAGTCATTGAGCTGTACATTCACATTGTTTGGATCAATATTTCAGTATTTAATATAACAAGGGCAACATATGGAGTAATGAATGGTTGGCAAACAAAAACTCAATTCAGTTAAAGATCGCTCTTTGTGCGGATTAAATATTCAAAGATTTTTCCACCCAGATTTTAAAAGAACATGAATGGATTTCGTTATGCTTCTACTTCAAAAATGTATCAATTTGTTCGCCATTAGCTCCAAGAACGTATTAAACACCTCGCAAAGAATCCCAAGAAACAGCGTTCTTCAACAGTTTAAATTAGTCAACGTGTTTGAGTTTGTTTTCTCTTAACAATAGATCCCTTTGAAACCCTCGAACAAAGCTTAATCGAAATAAGCACGAGTTAATTGTCATACTGACTGTTTATTCATTAGCCAGTTCATTTAATGGCCTAAGGCGTTCAATTTAGTCGGAATCAATTTGCATAACATGGAGCTTTGACGGATAAAAATTGTCGTTGTCTACAACTAAAGTGTGATCCACTGACATCTAGAAAATAAGAGGCAATTTTCACAAAGATAACCTACATGAAATCTTCATTTTTGATTCTGCAAGATCTGATTATGCTACTCAACTGGATGTACCTAAAGCTCGTAATTGTAACATTTTTGCTGAGCTCTTTGGGGATGAAACACATTGCAGCAGAACACAAAGGTAAGAAGTTTCCTGTCACTTCAAAATTAAAAATCAAAACCCGAGGCTGAAACGGCTTATTACCCCTTTCATTGGAAACATTTCGTCTGTCCCTTCTAGCCTGCAAAAGCGAAGCCAAAAAATTGTAAGTTTTTTAATAATATCTTACAGTCTTCTTTTAATTTGAATGACGCGTTTAAACTGAGAGTTCTTTCAAGAGGAACGTGTGTCAAGTTTGACTGAGGAAGCAAACAGAGTTTTGCACTGGTAACACGCTGATCGTTTTCAAAGCCCACAGTACCTGTCCTTAAAGAACGTCTTCGCAAGCACCTCTTACAAATCAGCTGGTTGTTTAACGTTTGTATTAGAGACTGGTACAAGACAGTATAACTTTCCTTTAAGCCACAGTTTCGCACCAAAAGCGAGCAGAAAAACAAACGATCTGTGTAATTTTCATAGGGTGTGCATAAATTATCAAGTATCTGCAGAGCAAGAGAGAAAGTATCAAAAAGAACGAATATCTCACATTAATGTTTATTAAAAATCCAACAAAATAATCGTTAAATTTGTTCTTAAGTAAGTAGCCAACTCTTAGTTTCTGCCAAACTTGCGAAACAATTCAAAAAGTGAGTAAATAGCCCTTTCAATTTACTCAAACCAAAGGCAAATCCTAACTACGATTTTGAGTTGTCTCAAAAATACCTTTTTCTTTATAGTCAGCGGGAATCTTCGCAGTTGGCTTAAAAATTCTGACTGCGATGATCTTGAACACAAACTAACAAAAACCACTACAAAGTAGTGTTTGTTAATAATTTTATAAATTAATCTTAATGACAGCGCAGGTATCTTGCTCTTTAGTGCGAATCTTGGTTATCACGTGCTGCGGGCCCCCAACTGGTCGATGTTATTGATCAATTAGTGTTAATAAATTATTACTGGGCGTATTTCACTTGCAGTATTTAGGGATATTAGGACTGAGCGCTGCTTGGCTGTATAATTTTTTCTTATCATCCGAATGCTGAATCCAATAATTGTTTCATTATTCATCCAAAATATTTACATCTTCATCAAAAGATACTTACTGGTCTTGATCTACGCCAGGTTCCTGTATTCATGACTGATCTAGTCCTCGGCAGTTCCGGAGGATACAGTCAAATTCACCTCTTTTGTAGCCAGACAAGGTAACAAAATACATTAGTATTTTTTCCAACTCATTTGTTTCAGCAGATTGTCACTTCGTCTTAACAGCCGACAGCGGAACAATTCACACTCCAAATTTTCCAGAGAAACACCCCAACGATATCACATGCATCTGGAACATAAAAGTTCAACCTGGACACTTCATTTTACTTTCCTTTCACGTCTTTGATCTGGAAAGTTATAGGGGAAAATGCATTGATCTTGTGGAGGTTAAGGATGGAGGTAGACAAACAGACGAACTTCTCGGTGAGTATGCAGGTTATACGCTGGGGGCAGGTGTCTCTTGACTGCAGCAATTATCGGACAGCACCAAGCAGCTAGCGCTAGGAGTAATTAAGAATACGTATCGGTGTATCTTTATGGTACATGTACAGTTAAAGGTGAGACATTTATACGTTTTGGACCAATACAACTGTCCTTCACTCAATCTCGCAAAAACACCTTCTATATTTTGTTTGTTTTTGCATGAAAACTATTTTTCAGCAAAAACCGCAGCCCCTTATGGCGCGGTGATTTTGGTTACAATTTTGATCAATAAGGTAGTAAAAACGCAAACAGACACCACATAACAGCTGATGATTATTCCCAAATCTGTGTTTTTTAAGAGTATTGCTATCGTCTTAACTGTTTCGATTTTCATTGTATTAAAGGTAAGATTCGTGTCTTTATTACATGCAGGTGCTTTCTGTAACATTAATCAGCCGCCAAACGTTATCACTTCCAGTAAAAATGAATTGAGGCTTTGGTTTTATTCTGACAAGACTGACGCTTACCAGGGATTCAATGCTTCATACACAAGCCAATGGGAGCAAGGTACTAGCGACCAAAATCATGATACGAAAAGAATACAGGAATTTGCAAACCCTAGACGTAATGTTTTTCTACAAGCTACTGATGTGGTTTACCCGGCCTAAAGTGATAAACTAGCTGATAAACAGACAGAAACCCGAAATTCGCAGAGAGTTTCTCCAACTTGAGTTGAGCTGACAGCAGCGTATTATCCGGTGAACAGTCATTGTTTAACCGGATTTAAATACTGAGCAGTAAAAGCAATTACAAATTAACCAGAAAAAAAATTTAGGTTTTAATAGGATGCAAAAATACGGGGAGTCAATTTGTATGTTGGTTGAAATAATTGAAAGTCACCTTCCATTACCAAGTATCCTTTGCTTTATTAACAGGTTGTGGAGATTTTTTGTCAAAAAGTTCTGGAATGATTTCATCTCCTCGATTTCCCGATTATCCATATCCAAATTCCATACAGTGTGACTGGACCATTATTGTACCACGTGGTAAATTCATTCGTCTCGCTTTTTCTACGTTTGAGGTCGAATTTGATTGCAACGACAAATGTTGGTGTGTAGATCGCTTGGAATTGTGGGATGGACCCGAATTCAATGAGACCAAGATAGGGAGGTAAGAGGCAAGCTTGTTCCCAGGGTCCTTTAACCCTAACCCTTATGGGTTACTTGGCAGATTGTTCGAAATGAACAACCCTCCACCCCGCCAAGTTAAAATTACATGACGTCATTGCAACTGACCAATAGAGAATCGTCCTTTAGGCAACCACGCAACATGACACAGAACCGATAATAGATAATAGATAATAATAATAATAATAATAATAATAATAATAATAATTAAAACTTTTAGAGCGCTTATCCAATCCTGCTCTAAGCGTTTTGCACAACATTCCAAACAATTTTTTATAGGAAGAGGGTCATGTGTGGGGGATTCGCTCTCTTCCCTCATTCTCTCCCATAAGAATAAAGCAGCTGTCCATGGCTTCTTCTGTCGAGATGATGAAGTGGCTACGCAGCATGCGTTAAGGTGGATTTCTACTGTCGCGTTAGTTTCTCTTGCATACACACGTAACTTTTACGAGCGTAAAAACAGAGGCAACGTATGAAAGGTCGTGCGTAAACGTAAGAGTTGCACCTCGCTCAACTTTCACGTTTACTATTTACACACGTAAAATTTACGTGGGTACGCACGACAAAGTTATACCCAAAAGTGGAAATCCACCCGAAGTTACTGCGGTTCACACGGAGGTTTTATCGATTAATGAGAGCCTTTTATTTTCCTCTTCAGTTTATGTAGGTCTGCTTTTCCACTGATTATGTCAAAAAGCAATCGGATAAGACTGAGGTTTATAACAAACGCAGAAGGACGCTTTAAAGGTTTCTCGCTGTCATTCACCACCTCTATCACTCCAGGTGTGTGAAACACTTTTTGTATTATATTTACTATACTGTGGACCTCTTGCGCTCAAAATGTACTTGGTACTATATAAGTATATATCTTAAGACTATTGGTGTAAGCAATTACCTAAAGAAAGCGGACACTTGTCTCTGATCCAAGAGTGTCCGTCTCAGGCCGCCTTGACATCAATGCCAACATGTACATTTGCGTTTTTCGTCCACCCACACGAAAAACGATAAACCGGTTTGTTAAAAAAGCGACACTCTGGGAATCCTTATCTTATAAACCTGCGTTTTTTATCCCCGAAAAAGAGCCGTTTATGTGAGAATAGAGAACAGGATAAAAACAGAGACAACCATCTCCGTTTTCAAACAGTTTACATGAATATCCTGATGCATACGGGCGGGGTCTCAGTGTTTGAAGTAATAACCCTGGATTAGAGTGTCCGGCCGTAAAGTATATATCATCCAAGTATCCTTGAGGAATTTGACTGAATCCGCTTATATATATTAGGTTTCGGAGGTTTTAAAGAACGGTCATGTGACTTGTTTCAAGAGCAATTTATATTTGTATTTTCAGATTGTGGTGGAGATATTTCAGGATTGAGTGGAATAATTACATCTCCTAATTATCCCGAGTCATTTCCCGCGTTTACCGATTGCATCTGGCGTATTAAAGTGCCAGCTGACCGATACATATCGTTTAGATTTGAGGAATTCAAAGCCATCGACGGAACCAACCCCGAATGTTCAGCTGACTCTGTTGAAGTGAGGGAGGGCTACTCGAAAAAGGCTCAGGTTATAGGTAATTAATGCTACTATAAATGATTTTAAGGATATATATTATAAATAAACAAAAATTAATGTAGCTGTCGTGGAACATTTTTATCTGACATTCATAGGCTTGAGAAGCATAGTTTTCACATGAATATTTAATTTGTTTGTCTGTTTGTTTTTTATCCTACGCAAGGTTTGTTGCAACAACCGCTACAAACAAAAGTGGTTGAAAAATATTGAAATTGCCACGGAAACAAATAAACAAATCCACCGCTATAACACCACAGAGAAGACTAGGTTTAACAATAAAATAACATGACCTCATGCAATTTCTAGTTGTCATTTTTAACATACACGTAAGTAAACCAGGAACTGAATGACGTGTAGGATAAAAGATTTCTCAGCCATTAAATCTTTTTTTTTTCAGGACGTTATTGCCTCCAGAGCATTCCTCCTGTTATAGTAAGCAGGGGCCATGAATTGTATATACACTTCAGAGCAAGAAGCAAAGCTAAAAGTAATTTAACCAGACGATTCAAAGGAAACTTTCTGTCTCATACAACAGGTACAGACATGCATTATCAGAATGGTGATTTTTTTTTTCATCCGACTACCACCACCACTACCATTACCAATATCACCGCAACCACTTCAATCTACTACCAAACAGTTTTTGTTTTCTTATTATTGCACCTTTATTTCTCCTCAGCATGTAATGAATCTATTGGTCTTCAGGACGGAAGGGTGAAAAATTCTCAGCTTTCTGCCTCCTCGTACTACACTCTAAAACTCGGCCATGGACAGTTGTATTTGTATCCTCAGTATGGACGAATAGAAGGTTTATATTTTTGGTGTAGTCAGGTGAGAGGCCACCACCTTCACTTTCCAAATACATATGGTTTATTTAGACACGGTAAAATCATAAGTTTAAAAAAGGTAAAGCAAGGTAAAATAATAAAAAGACAATAACCTTAGATACATAAGTAACTGGTTTACACGATTGCCGTATGGCAAACTGACCGAAAATCAAAAAGCTTACCGGTTTTTATTCATTGAGCGAGTTTATGCTTCGTCTATTTTTCGATAAGTCCGTTCCAGATCTTGGCACCCGGCTATAAGAGAAACTTCCCTTCAAGTAATCAGTACCTATTTTTGGAAGAGAAAGCTTGAAATCAGCGTTTCTTAAATTACACAAAGTGTGGCAGGATATAAAGAGATTCTGCAGGTGTAAAAGGCACGCCCATCGAGGGCCTCAAACACAGTTAACATACATTGCTTTCTGTTTTTTGTGACGCACTCCAAGGGCCGTCCAGTACTATGTTGTTGTTATGAATAGTGTCTTGTCAATACAAACGCTGTCAAAACTAAAAAAAGATATGTAATTTGTTTATCTCGTTTCCGTTTTTTGCAGTTGCAACAGTCAAAGAACACTGTCAGAGAATACTTTCAAATCGACCTCCTGAACTTGACGGAAGTGACAGCCATTGCTACACAAGTACGTAGTAATGAAAATGACATAAAACTACATTTCTAATAGTTAATGAATACATTTCTTTAGGAAGTGTGAACAAGTCTAATAACTCTATTCAAATACCTCTCTCATCCCCTAGTGAGGGCTACACTTCCTTAAAATTTGTTTCTGAATGTTATTTCGAGTGTGATGGAGGCTTTTCACACCAAAAGCATGCTATGTCAGCCTCAAACTCACTGCGACAAAAGGGTTCATGTAATGGCAATCAGGTCCCCTATCACTGCACGTGAATTGAGAAAGGTGAGGGCTCACAGTCTATTATTTAAAATGTCATCCTTTCTTACTATTACTTTTACTACTATTTCTTCTTATTACTACTTATAATCTTCCGTATCATTCGTAGTGACTTGACGTCTTTAATAATGCCATATCAATATCTAGGCTTAGACGAAACAGTCATTGATGTCGAATGAAGTGAAGAAAGGGAGTCCCTTTCTCCCCTCTTTTAGGGTCACCACTTACAGGGCTCAAGTTACTGGGGATACGTGTCAAGTTATGAAGTTCAGTTCAATTACAACAGAAACCAATGGTTCGCATACAATGCTGAAAACAGTAGCAGACTGGGATTTACTGTAAGTTGGTTATTTCATATTTGTTTGGCTTTCTTTCTTACGCATGCCTTAACATTTGAGAAGGACATTCAATTTAAGGACGTGCACTTCTCAAGTAAAGAATATGCCTCTTCTCAGAGTCTCTTCTAAAAACCTTCACTAAGCGCAGACCTTAATAGTTGAAATATATACTCAGTATCAGACCAGTGTGGCACCTTTTTCTGGGCCGCCGGGGCAGATGGCTTTATGGCTTAAAAGGAGAGTGTCTCCTAGGGAACTGAAATTTACCAGAATCCTGCTCAGGTGCGAGCAATTTTGATAAACAAGACAGAAGTACTCATAAGTGGTTTGATCATAGCCTGTCCGACACTGACTGACAGCCTGGCTAATTTGATCAAGGTGTTAAAAGAGCTTTTTTCTCATTTTAATTAACAATACTTACCTATCTTCAATATCAGGAATTTAAGGGGAACACAGACGTCGAAGGAATAGTTATAAACGCTTTCAAGTCTCCCATTTTGGCCAAAAGGATTCGAATTGTCCCGACTGGTTACCAAAGCAACCCAGTCCAACTCATGTGTCTACGGGCTGAACTATATGGCTGTACGTATGATCTAGGTAAGGTAATAAAGCAATACTCCATCTGGCGATCAGTTCAACTGAATAAACAGCATATATTAAAAGTCAGGTTTCTTTCGTGGAATATTATCAAAGAATGAGAATTGGTGTACCTTTTGAATGCTTAAATATAATTTTCCAGTATTTTTATTTTTTAGGATGTGGGAGTGTCTTGTCGTTGGACAAA
>CALNXI010002499.1:58541-73476 GCA_942486025.1 Porites evermanni | reverse complement strand
TTGAAGCATTCAAGAATAGCAAGGAGGCTGCTAATCATGAGGATCAGGAAGAGACGATGGAGGATGACGATAATGAACCTGACGCTGGAAGTCCTGTCATTCCAATTCCACAGTCCACATCTTCAACAGCAAAAACTTCATCAAGACCCACTCAAACATTATCCACGCCAGTACAATCATCGTCTGCACCAGCACAATCATCATCCAGATCCACACCTACACAATTCAAATCAACACCTGCACAATCCTCATTCACATATGCACAATTCACAACACCTGCTCAATTCATGTCATCAACACCTTTCCTATCAGCTCCAGTAGTGAGTTCTCCATCACCCCACATCACGTCCCTGGTTTTAGTCTTATATCATCATGTTCACCTGGAAAACTAATAAGCATTGTGAATCAGAAGTTTGGGAATACATCAAGGTACCTAGGTGACGGCTGGAAAGAGGTCTTTCTTTCATGTACCCATTTAAATACCCTTCAGATCACTTTGCTTTTACACATTTTGGGAACTCTACATGGTGAAGTAAGTCATAGTGTGGTTATTGTAGGTTTAATCTTGTGAAAACGAAAATAATCAGTATGTCACAAGCGTTGGGCAAAGAAAGAAATGAGTCCCCAACAGGAATCGACCTATGACCTCCCAAACACCAGGTGGGTGCTCTATCCACTTGAGCTACGGAGAACTCATTGAGAGCAAGGCCACTTACTAGGTTCATATTTGACACGTGTCCTGCATACTGCAACGATCAGCAATGTCGACGTCGCACTGTGTGGTGAAAGAAATGAAAGATGGTAAATTTTAAGCTCGGTGAAACAAATGTGTAAATGAAAATTACTAATCAGCATGTTACGAGTGTGGGGAAAAGAAAAAATCTGAGTCCCCGACGGGATAGAACCTATGACCTCCCAAAAACCGGGTGGGCGCTCTATCCACTTGATTTAGGGAGAACTCATGTAGAGTGAGGCCATATACTAGGTTCATATTTTACACGCATCCTGCATACCTCTGGGATCACCAATGAGCAAGTTGCTGGAACCAACTAAATTTTCATTGTTTTGTTTCAGAATGATGTTGACGCAGTTGTAAATGCTGATAGGGCACGTGACATCCTTGGGTGTATGATAAAACTGCCCTGGGATGTCAACAAGAATTTGTCTTCCCACATTGCAGCTCATTTACCTGTAATGCAGTTGTCCAAATTCCTTACCAGTGTGGAGCAACGGCACCTTCCTGAAAGGTATATGGAGTTGAGAGATCAACTTTTCTGCATTTTTCAATATCTTTATCTGATCTTTATCTGAGGGTAGCCAATTGATATATCAACAGGAACAGCATAGCCAGGGTGGGTGCTAATACTTTCAAATGTTTACTTTTCCTCTGCAGTTGTTCGGGCTTTTTCAACGGCACCCTATTGTTTTAGTATATATGTGCATCATCTTTTAGACAACAGAAAAAATATTTCCTTTTTGTCACTGATCATGACAGCGAGATGCAAATGGGAAGTTTCATTTAGTTTCATTTCAAACGAATTTCAATGTGACCTGAAAATACTGCTCCCGGATCATTCTGTTACAGTTTAAAAATTTTTTCGGAACTGTATCTCTTCAATAACTACAGTTGCAAGTCCCTTGTATGTACATGATATACTGCTTTGACAATCATGATTAACCACAAAGAAGTGTCTTTCTTTTCACAGCACAGCCATACTGTCAAGCCCCATTAATATTAAGAAAAGTGTCTGTACTGCATCTGAATTAAGCGGGTGGAATTTAGAGAAAATGCAAGGGTTTTTTCCCAGGGACACTGCAAACGTTCTGTACTAATGAGGTGTCTGCATTAAACAGATGTCTGTAGAGCTGGGTTTGACTGTACTTACAGGGAATAAAAAGATTTGCGTCCAGATGACTTTGTTCATGCTCGCTAGTTACAACGGTCTAGAGCATTCTGGCATGGCCTAGATGATTTTACATTTGTGGGATTATTGGGGTTGCTTCATAGCTTATCTTACCTTCATCCTAACATCAGCACTGCAATGAGAAGGGCCAGAAGGCCGAAACAGCACTGTCTGCAGTTAGATATAGCTCTTTCACATATAAAGCTATGCTTTCATGTTGAAATTGAGCATTCTGCTAGGATGAGTCATGACCGTACCATGCTCACTAGTTACTAGTTAGAGCACTCTGGCGTGGCTTAGATGATATCACATTTGTGGGATCATTTGGGGTAGCTTCATAGCTTAACTTCCATCCTAGCATCAGCACTGCACTGATGAGGCCCAGAAGGCCAAAACAGTCCTGTCTGCAGTTAACTTTACTTATAGTAACCTCTTTTATATCAGCTTTTAGAAACCACCCTTTTTTTACTTTTACCTTTGGTGCAAGGGTGGCGCAGTGGTGACAGCATTCGGTTCCCATCAATGTGGCCTGGGTTCACATGAATCCCCGCAAAAAAGCTATATGTGGGTTGAGTTTGTTGTTGCTTTTGTTCATTGCACTGAGACGTTTTTCCGGGTTTTCAAACACTTGCAAATAATTAATTCCAATTTTTCTTTAAAAGTAGAACTGGAATGCACGGACTCATTCTAGCGAGTTCTTAATATCTCCTAATTGCTGCATTGTTAAACAAATTTCCTCATTATTGATCTCTCCAAGATTTTCAACTTACGTGCAATCTTACATAAACAACATGGGTCTGGAACCCTTTTATACAAGGGGTGATGGCAACTGCCTTTACAACTCACTAGCAGTAATTATGGATCACGGAGAAGAATCTTCCAAGGCTTAAAGACTCGGTTCTGCCTTGTTTGGCCTTGCTCATTACAAGCACATTGTTTAGGTGGTAAGTACACCAAATATAAGATTGTTTTATTACTTGTTCAGCTCAGTTTTATCGCATAGTTTTTAATATATACTGCTGTTGATCCCCGCAGTTTGTTGGAGGTTGTTAAATGACATTAACAGGTGCAATAAAAAAATGACTGTCGGTGATAAATAATGCTATTCATTACCTCGTAATTGTATTATCAACCTCATCCTTGTTGTTTTCCTTGCATTTAATATTTTAAATAAATTATTGCTTGAGTGATTATCCTTTTCAGAATGAAGATCGTTTTTCCCACAAAGACGATGCTGTGCAATGGGCGGCTTGTGTGAGCCTGTCTGTACATGAGACTGGTCGTCTATAAGATGCTTCAGTCTACAAAATTGTGGCACAAAGTGTCAAGCGTCAAGTCGTATCCGCACTAACCAATTTCACCGATATTGGTATGAATTGCCATATCCTTTGTTAATTCTCTATTCTTTGTGTTTTTTACCTGTTCGTTTACAGTTATTCCCAGTCAATTCAATCCTGCTTGGAGACTTCGAATTCTTCGCTATTTTTGACAGTGGTAGTTGCCCTTACGCTGGCGTTTTCAGTGGTTTTACTCCCCTTAATGTGAACTAGTTTTTTTTTGAAATCCCAAAAATTCAAGGTAATTTAGGTCTCATTTGGGCTTGGCCAACCATATTGCTCGACTTACGAGTTGCACCATCGGACAGTTCTGTAAGTCACAAAGTAGGCCCAAAATAGTAATATTAAACAGTAATAGTTTCCTTTAGAGACATATGACAGGAAAATGAGCTCTAATTAGAGCCCAAACATATCTATGTCCGAGAACACAAACTCGTTTACTATTATTACTCCTTTGGAGGGCATTGAGAAAATAAAGAGTTCGAAAACAATGACTGCTGCAGTGCATAAAAATATAAAAATCTTTCTACCTCTATCAGGTATTTCACAGGCCTCCTTTGCGCTGGTCTTTTAAAAGTCCTCATTCAACAAGATTGCACTCTTCCGGGAGCAGCATTTTACAGTACCCTGGAGAATCGTCCATGCTGTTTCCCGCTAGAAGCCAGCCACTACTACAATAAACCCTTCCATATTATTTGGCTGCCACTCAACAGTCATGGCAATGCATACAACCACGTCTGCCCCCTTCTTCCTTGGAAGTGCGGTGCTATGAGCAGCATTGGGGGTTAGTTTAGTCCCTACTGTCATGCAAATTAGTTGTATTGTTTGGGAGCCCTCTGATTGGTTCCGTTAGGGAACAATGGTTCGGAAATCAACGGAAATGGTCAGAAGTCGTCAGAGAAGTTCGGCAGTCAGAAGTCGTCAGAGCATAAAGGAAGGACATTTGAGTTGTTATTATACACTAGTCAAACGTGAACTTATATGTGTAAACGAAGAAGTCAACTCAGACATGTGGGACTGTCCCCTACACAGTGCGCATGGGCAAAGCAGAACGCATGCGAAGAAGAAAACATGGGGTAAAAACATTTTAAAACGGGTCCGAAATTAAAAAGAAAAAGAGGAAATCATGGGTAGGACCTAAATAGAGTATGGTACCGAAGGGTATAAGACTTACATGGCAAGAGAAAAGAAGGAAAAGATTGTAAGTGAAAGGATAATTAAATATTCAAAATCAGTCAAGTGAAAGAAGGACTAGAGGTGTGTTTGCTTGCTTAGAAAGAATATGAAGAGAAAAAGTCACAGACAAGAAAAGGAATAGCAGACACAGTCAAAGAAAATAAAAAACAGAGTAGAAATGTCGTGTTAGTAAGAAACGTGATAACAGTAAAAGCGGGAGCATTACATATGCAAAATCGGTCAAGTCAAGGAGTCGTGACATGTGTCACGTCCTCCGTATACGTCATCATCGTTTCATCGTGGTTGCATCGTAAAGCAGTCGGAAGAGAACAAGGTATAATTAAATATGCAAAATCAGTCAACTGAAATAAGGACTAGAGATGTGAAGACACGTGAAGATACGGAAGAGAAAGAGAAAACAATCAACCTAGAAGTCTAGACGGCCTGATGAAGATGGCCCTGAAAGCAGTACCCAACCCGGGAGAAACCGCCCGAGCCCTCCTCCGGCCCTGGCACACTGTGCGAATCGCGCTTGAGAAGAGAGAATTTGAAGAAAAGAGAGAAAAGGACAGACAGTAACACGCAAAGAAATTCAGGTATGTCATGAACGAATTAAAGTATGTGGATGATTTGAATTGGACATAGAGATTGTTTCCCAGCCACGTGCTGCTGCTGTTACAGTCGAATGTTTCTGTTGTTTTATAGAAAGGCGCTAAAAAAAAAAATCTTAAAGATTTTGCAAAATTACTGAGACTAAAACAGTAACACGGTAAATGTTTTCATTTTGTAGAAAAGCGTTGAGGAATGTAGAGCTACTAAAAGATCTGGACTGGCCTTTAGTTCAGATTATGTATTCTGCAAAAATTGTTGGATTTGCTTTGAAATGAAAATTGTTTGTTGTTGTTAGAACATCGTTAAAAACTATTCGTTTTCATTACTGAAGTTATGTTTTTGTTTGCTCGTAGAACCGCGCTTACGAATCTTAGATTGTTAAGAGATTTGGATTTACCACTATTTATGAAAATATTTCTTGTCCATTATCCACTATAGCATTACTCTTAAATTAATAGAAGCCTACAGAGACAAGGATAAAGAACGATGGCCAGTCGATATTTTTTGTGGCTTTGTGAACAACTGCATGGAAACCTTTGCATCGTGGAAAAAACCTGAAAACTTTTTCCTTTATATTCAGTTATATGTAAATTTTGTAAACGAAGTGTAAGAAGTTGATTTCTTTGTTTTAGACATGTTCTCAACCTTTTGAAACTTGTTCCTGGTGTTTCGTGGTCACCGTCATTCCCTATGTGGTTCCTAAATTTTATTTAGAGCAACCTGTGAAACGATTGAAATGTATAAGGGTATAGACTTTCCTGCAAGTTTAATTGTTTTATGGTGGTCAATGTAGTGCGTCTTTTTATGTGTATTGTAGACACGTTGTCCAGGAACTAAGACATTGGAAAAAAAAATGTATTTCCCCTTTAGTAGATGGCTGACCTTTTCCGAATGCGGACATTGTGAGCACATTTTTAAAATGCATTTAACACTAGACGGGTTAAGAATGGCATGGAAAGGACAACACATTAATTGGCATATGGAGCGACGTGGTATAATAAAATTATATTCTGGGGTCACAGGAATTTAAGTGGAGGAACACAGCGAATGAAGGTGTCTTTGTCTTTCTCTTTTCTAGAAACAGTCTTCTCGACATACAAAGCCTCCCGTTCTGTCCATTTACCCTGTGGGTTCATGAGCAGTGTCATTGTGACTATCGTTTAGGAATTTTTAAATTATTAATTGATGATTTCGTTTAATTTATGAATTATCGGGAGTTTGATCCCTTGTATGCGAATGAAAATTTTGAACGAGTGTATCAAAATATACCGGATGCTCATTTAATAGTGCCAAATGTCGATGAAGAACGGGAGGAACTCACAGAAAGAGTATATAGGCGATTCCCTAATTTACACTAAAAATGTAAAACGCTGTTGCTTTTATATATTTCCAGAATTACCTTAGAAGAAATGAGACAGAGACAGTATTGTGAATTCACCTATTGGATAAATACAACCCACGATGATTAATGCACACACTGTATAAGAATTTTAGGCATAAGATTGTGTATAGACGACATGAGTGATCGAAATTTCCAGAAATACATGAAGGCAACACCGTTAGAGAGAATTCGTTTGCATGAAAAATGTGGTGACCGATTCAAGAACGTTGGGCCCATCTCCTCCATCAAGAAGCGGGTGTTCCCGAAGGCCCCTGTGGGTTCGAGGAATTGCAAAAATTCCAAGATTACCTCGGACCACAGGGGTACCAGCTCATCGTGGTTGAACCCTCAAAATGTTTAATCGTTTTTAAAGCACAGTATAATCAAGCCCCTCATTTCATTGGTCTTGTAAACATCAAGGACATTTTGATGGACTCAGAAGTATTCCTGTCCTTATGAATCGATCGTATTATTGTCGTCTTTGCGATAGAGGTTTCAACACACAGGACGCCCAACACCATAACTGCGGAGGGCAGAATTGCAATGCCTGTACTAGAACCAACAAAACATGTCGTAATTTTGCTGCCTGGATCAAACCCACCCTTTATTGTCCAGACCATAACGTCATGTTTCACGGACAAAACTGTTTTGAGGCTCATAAAGCCAAAGGTCCAAAGACAACAGATCAAATTGTGTGTGATTCATGGAAGAAATGTCCTCTCTGTTGTGCCCACTACCCCTTCAATCCTAAAAAGCTGCACAAATGCTATCACGTGAGTTGGACCAATTGTGGCGAATTTAAACACGTGAACCATTTTTGTTATATTCAACCCATTGTTGAAAAAGAACCACAAGAACAAGAGGAACAAGACCCCTTGGAAGAACCGTTACAATGGCAATGTGAGGATGATGATAACGAGAACGAAAACAGTGGCCCCCCACCACGCCCTATCTCAGTCTTTGCTGATATCGAATGTGCTCTATCAAAAGACCGTGTGTTCGTCCCCAATCTTATTTGCTGGTCGAGTGAGGAAGATGCTGACGAGGTACATCATTCAGACTCCATGGAAGAATTTTTAGAAGCCTTGCAAGCCCTCACAGAAGTGGAGACTGATGCCAGGGGGCGCAAAGTCATTACCTTTTTCCATAACTTAAGGGGGTTTGACGGCAATTTTATTTTAGAAGCCCTTTATCAGCAAGGTCGGGCCGTGGAAAGGCCATGGGCGCTAAAAATTTTGTATTTTGAAAGCGGCGATCTCATCTTTATGGACAGTCTCAACTTCTTTGCCATGCAACTCGAAAAATTTCCTGCTATGTTTAACCTGATGGAACTGCACAAGGGTTGGTGACCCCATGCCTTCAACAAAGAATGCAACTTTTCGTATGTTGGTCCATTTCCCCCCAAAGAAGATTATGATCCAGACAGCATGGACAGTAAGAAACGAGAAAAATTTCTTACATGGTACAACCAGCAAGGTCCTCCAACGCCATCTTTAACTTCAGAGAAAAGCTGCTGAAATATTGTGAGAGTGATGTTGCATTATTAAAAGAAGGTTGTTTGAAATTTGTCAAAGAATTCGAAGAAATTGCTGGCTTTAATCCTCTCATTCAATCCATTACCATTGCTGCTGCCTGCAACTACTTTTGGCATAAGGAAAAGCTAGAAGAGGATCTCATTGCCTTAGAACCAAATGGCAGGTGGCATGGCAACCATATTAATCAAAGTCAAATTGCCTTGGAGTGGTTGTACTTCCAGGACCACCAGAGAAGTGGTATGGGGCATGTCCGCCACGTGAGGAACGGGGGTGAGGTGCAAGTGCTTACACCCGCAGAAAGTTATTATGTCGATGGTTTTGATCAACAAACAAACACTGTCTTTGAATTTTACGGGTGCTTCTATCACGACTGTCCCCGCTGTTTCAAATCAGGCCGACATGCCAAAAACAACTGCCACAAAGACCGCAAAATTGATGAAGTCTATGACGCCACCCTCAAGAAAGCCGCCATGCTGCGCCAAGCAGGGTATACACTCGTAGAATGCTGGGAATGTGAGTTTAATGACGAAAAGAACATCAACCCACAATTGAAAGCATTTTTAGACACCCTGGAAATGGTACCACCCCTCAACCCTCGTGAAGCCTTTTATGGAGGACGAACCGGGGCGGTGGCCTTGCATTGCAAAGTAGAAGAGCCTGACCTCATTAAATATGCAGATGTAACCTCGCTTTACCCCTGGGTAAACAAATACAAGGAATATCTGGTCCGTTTTTCTCTCATTTATACCAACCCCAGGGATCAGGACATCCACCATTATTTTGGCATTGCCCAAGTGGATATTTTGCCCCCTGAATTGCTCTATCATCTCGTGTTGCCCTACCGAGCAGGGAATAAGTTAACATTCCCCCTGTGCCGTGCCTGTGTGGAGCAAGAACAGCAAAAGCCATGTCTGGAACGATCCAATATCTGCCCTCATACCGATGCAGAACGCATGCTCCGAGGGACGTGGGCCACCGTGGAACGCATGCGTAGAAGAAAACATGGGGTAAAAACATTTTAAAACGGGTCCGAAATTAAAAAGAAAAAGAGGAAATCATGGGTAGGACCTAAATAGAGTATGGTACCGAAGGGTATAAGACTTACATGGCAAGAGAAAAGAAGGAAAAGATTGTAAGTGAAAGGATAATTAAATATTCAAAATCAGTCAAGTGAAAGAAGGACTAGAGGTGTGTTTGCTTGCTTAGAAAGAATATGAAGAGAAAAAAGTCACGGATATAAGAAAAGGAATAGAAGACAGTCAAAGAAAATAAAAAACAGAGTAGAAATCTCGTGTTAGTAAGAAACGTGATAACAGTAAAAGTGGGAGCATTAAATATGCAAAATCGGTTAAGTCAAGGAGTCGTGACATGTGTCATGTCCTCCGTATACGTCATCATTGTTTCATCGTGGTTGCATCGTAAAGCAATCGGAAGAGAACAAGGTATAATTAAATATGCAAAATCAGTCGAATGAAATAAGGACTAGAGATGTGTTTTGTGGCTTAGAAAGAAGGACAAGAGAAAAAAGGCAGGGAAATAAGAAAGCATGTATAAGAAACAGGAAACGAAAATAAAAAACAGAGTAGAAACATAAATGTAGGGAGTTTCGCGACTAGGGTAAGATTGCGAAATGCTGTCAAACAAAGGCGAATAATAATGAACCAGCGTGAGTCATTAAATATACAAAATCAGTCAATTGAAGGAGCCCTGACATGTGTCATGTCCTATCTAAAAGCAACGCAAAGAGAGAAAAAAGGCAGGGAAAGAAAAAATCAAATAGAAAAAGAGGAAACGAAAATAAAAAAACAAGTGTGTACAAAGTAGAAACATGAATTTAGGAAGAAAACGTGCTTAGGGTAAGATTGCAAAATGGTCTAAAACAAAAGACTACATGTGTGATATGGAAATGGTAAGGGTGTGGTAGAAGCACATGGAACAAGGCGAACAAATCAGGAAGATGGAGAACCCAAGGAAAAGCGAAATGAACCAATGATCGAGTAAAGGTGTGTTTTATGCAGAGGAAAGTAGCTAAAACCAAGCGTCACTTTGAAGAAGACTTTGCCTTTGAGTGAGTTCTATTTGATCAGCTAATTTGTGCCCACAGTTTTATCATGGCCTGCAGGTTCCCGCATCCATATGCAAGAGAAAGAGAAAACAATCAACCTAGAAGTCTAGACACCCTGATGAATGTTGGCCCTGAAAGCAGTAACCAACCCGGGAGAAACCGCCCGAGCCCTCCTCCGGCCCTGGCACACTGTGCGAATCGCGCGAGATTGTTTCCCAGCCACGTGCTGCTGCTGTTACAGTCGAACGTTTCTGTTGTTTTATAGAAAGGCGCTAAAAAAAAAAATCTTAAAGATTTTGCAAAATTACTGAGACTAAAACAGTAACACAGTAAATGTTTTTATTTTGTAGAAAAGCGTTGAGGAGTGTAGAGCTACTAAAAGATCTGGACTGGCCTTTAGTTCAGATTATGTATTCTGCAAAAATTGTTGGATTTGCTTTGGAATGAAAATTGTTTGTTGTTGTTAGAACATCGTTAAAAACTATTCGTTTTCATTACTGAAGTTATGTTTTTGTTTGCTCGTAGAACCGCGCTTATGAATCTTAGATTGTTAAGAGATTTGGATTTACCACTATTTATGAAAATATTTCTTGTCAATTATCCACTATAGAATTACTCTAAAATTTATAGAAGCCTACAGAGACAAGGATAAAGAACGATGGCCAGTCAATATTTTTTGTGGCTTTGTGAACAACTGCATGGAAACCTTTGCATCGTGGAAAAAACCGGAAAACTTTTTCCTTTATATTCAGTTATATGTAAATTTTGTAAACGAAGTGTAAGAAGTTGGTTTCTTTGTTTTAGACATGTTCTCAACCTTTTGAAACTTGTTCCTGATGTTTCGTGGTCACCGTCATTAACTGTGTGGTTCCTAAATTTTATTTAGAGCAACCTCTGAAACGATTGAAATGTATAAAGATATAGACTTTCCTGCAAGTTTAATCGTTTTATGGTGGTCAATGTAGTGCGTCTTTTATGTGTATTGTAGACACGTTGTCCAGGAACTAAGACATTGGACATTAGTAGATGGCTGACCTTTTCCGAATGCGGACATTGTGAGCACATTTTTAAAATGCATTTAACACTAGACGGGTTAAGAATGGCATGGAAAGGACAACACATTAATTGGCATATGGAGTGACGTTGTATAATAAAATTATATTCTAGGGTCACAGGAATTTAAGTGGAGGAACACAGTGAATGAAGGTGTCTTTGTCTTTCTCTTTTCTAGAAACAGTCTTCTCGACATACAAAGCCTCCCGTTCTGTCCATTTAAGCTGTGGGTTTTTAATCATGAGCAGTGTCATTGTGACTATCGTTTAGGAATTTTTAAATTATTAATTGATGATTTCGTTTAATTTATGAATTATCGGGAGTTTGATCCCTTGTACGCGAATGAAAATTTTGAACGAATCTATTGGAATATACCGGATGCTCATTTAATAGTGCCAAATGTCGATGAAGAACGGGAGGAACTCACAGAAAGAGTATATAGGCGATTCCCTAATTTACACTAAAAATGTAAAATGCTGTTGCTTTTATATATTTCCAGAATTACCTCAGAAGAAATGAGACAGAGACAGTATTGTGAATTCACCTATTGGATAAATACAACCCACGATGATTTATNATATTTTTTGTGGCTTTGTGAACAACTGCATGGAAACCTTTGCATCGTGGAAAAAACCGGAAAACTTTTTCCTTTATATTCAGTTATATGTAAATTTTGTAAACGAAGTGTAAGAAGTTGGTTTCTTTGTTTTAGACATGTTCTCAACCTTTTGAAACTTGTTCCTGATGTTTCGTGGTCACCGTCATTAACTGTGTGGTTCCTAAATTTTATTTAGAGCAACCTCTGAAACGATTGAAATGTATAAAGATATAGACTTTCCTGCAAGTTTAATCGTTTTATGGTGGTCAATGTAGTGCGTCTTTTATGTGTATTGTAGACACGTTGTCCAGGAACTAAGACATTGGACATTAGTAGATGGCTGACCTTTTCCGAATGCGGACATTGTGAGCACATTTTTAAAATGCATTTAACACTAGACGGGTTAAGAATGGCATGGAAAGGACAACACATTAATTGGCATATGGAGTGACGTTGTATAATAAAATTATATTCTAGGGTCACAGGAATTTAAGTGGAGGAACACAGTGAATGAAGGTGTCTTTGTCTTTCTCTTTTCTAGAAACAGTCTTCTCGACATACAAAGCCTCCCGTTCTGTCCATTTAAGCTGTGGGTTTTTAATCATGAGCAGTGTCATTGTGACTATCGTTTAGGAATTTTTAAATTATTAATTGATGATTTCGTTTAATTTATGAATTATCGGGAGTTTGATCCCTTGTACGCGAATGAAAATTTTGAACGAATCTATTGGAATATACCGGATGCTCATTTAATAGTGCCAAATGTCGATGAAGAACGGGAGGAACTCACAGAAAGAGTATATAGGCGATTCCCTAATTTACACTAAAAATGTAAAATGCTGTTGCTTTTATATATTTCCAGAATTACCTCAGAAGAAATGAGACAGAGACAGTATTGTGAATTCACCTATTGGATAAATACAACCCACGATGATTTATGCACACACTGTATAAGAATTGTAGGCATAAGATTGTGTATAGACGACATGAGTGATCGAAATTTTCTGGAAATACATGAAGGCAACACCGTTAGAGAGAATTCGTTTGCGCGAAAAATGTGTGGAATTGTATTTTGTATTATTTCAAGAATATACAGCAATGGGCGGGCCACTGTAGGTGACCTATAAGTCCCAGTTTGTAATTTAAGGTAAAGAATAATGAAAGAAATGGCACGGAATAATAACAGTGAAAAGTTATTGACTCGGGAAGCAAGGGAAAAAGGAGCGAAAAATGAGCGTTAAATATGGGTTAATCGTGAAAGAGCAAACAACATTACTATGAAAACAATACCAAGATAATGGATTAATTGCCTGAATAGCATCCAAGACGGCGGACTAATGACCTTTAAACAATAGTAAGAGGGTGTAAGTCAAAGATAGAAGGAATCGAAATGTGACTTGAAGTAGGACATAGTGCAGAAAACCGTGGGAAATCGAAAACGTGCAACTTTGCACGTTCAATAAAGTCTTTAGGGAAAAAACAAATGTGTCATACAATGTGCCTAGCTCAGCAAAATCAAGTTAGATTTCGTCAATGACGTACGCTTGATTGAGTTTGCATGCAAATTCAGCTGAAAGGTTCAAACGCTAGATATAGCAACAACGTAGGAAAAAGGTAAACAAATCTTTAGGGAAAAACAAATGCGTCATACAACTTGCCTAGCTCAGCAAAATGAAGTGAGATTGACGTCAATCGCCCATGCTTGGTTGAGTTTGTATGCAAATTCTGCTCAAAGGTCGAAGCCCTATGACAACAATTTCTCCCTGGGGAGCGGGCAAGTCTGGGTCATGACGTCAATGACCCTCCCCAGGGAAAGGGAAAGACATGACAATCAACATGCACTCATGTAGCAAAAAAAACAACTTTAATGAATCACACATGTTTTTACATTGCTTTAAGGAAATTGAAATCCTTCTTCGGTTTTCTGCTTTTTCTCCAGGCTCATCCTGTCACTGACCATGTCCGCCAGTCGTTTCTTTAGGGCTTTTCGGATGGCTGTCTTGGGTACATAGTTGGGTTTGGGGGGCTCATGGATCCACTGAAAATACCCACATCTGGCTTCTCGAGGTTTGGGACAGCCTAGGAAGACTTTTTTTGCATGTTTCTGGGTGTTTGACTCAACTGCAATTTGGGCACTAATCCACAACGACAGCTAAGCGTTCCCCACTGATTGAGTATTTTGCTGTGTATCTCGTTACACAAGGCTTCCGCTACAATCTGCTTGTTCTGCATACTTCCAAAAAAGACCGGACAGGCATAACACGGGGCTAGTCCTTGGTTAGGAAGGACAAAGTTGGTATGCAGAGGTTTGTTTTCATCTTCCAAATACTCCAACATGTTCGCCATTTGCTCTGGTTCCTCCACCGGCCACCATTCCACAGTTTGATCATCTTGGGTCACTGCTACTCCCTCTTCCAACACTTTCACAGGCGTTAGGTCAGGTTGTGTTTCCATAGAGCTTGGACCATTGAACATGTCATCTAGCATCATCTCTTCATAGCTTGGGAGAGACGGTCTAGGATACTCTTCTATGTTTCCTGCTAATGACGGACCAGGCATGAGAAGGTTGGTGGGCACTGTTGGCTGAGGTGGAATGACTCGTAGTTCATTTCCAGCATATGGTGGATCCTCGATCACTTATTTAAGGTTCACTGTTTTCTTGGTTTTCTTGCCTTTGGGACGTTTGTTGCTTCCTTGAATTAGTATTTGAGGTTGAATCATTCATTTTTCCAACTTCACCATCTTGGGGTTGTCAGGACGAGTTATGGACTCCTCATCAGGGGAACCAAATATAGCGTTCATGGTATTCTGAAGTTCCGACATTCTGCTTCGTTGCAATTGCTGAACGTTCGGTTCTTGAAATTTGCACATGCCTTTTTTCACTTGAATACATTACTTTATTGAGCATTTGGGTGCTAAGGGAATTGGGTCATGACGTCAATCCCTCCCTGGGGAGCGGGCAAGTCTAGGCCATTACGTCAATACCTTGTTTACAATTGGGTGGATGACATGAATCTAGTCACGTTCGCGTTCCTTTTAAATAGCATGACTCTACCCAGAGACTTCATTCACTCTCCAAGTATGGAGACTATTGGAGTTGTTGCTTTCTGTCACGGTTTTAAAATCACCGATGAGTTTTTTCTCTATCGAGAAATTGGTTTATGTAGTCGAGATGGATATCATCATCTTTTGTTGTCTTATTCTCCTGGACATGACTTGTCTGCTTTTTCCAATGAGACCCAACCGAGTATTGATGAGCAAATGAAGTACGATC
>CALNXI010002499.1:25496-58293 GCA_942486025.1 Porites evermanni | reverse complement strand
CTAAGATGGACACGTTGTTGAAAAAACTAGATCCTGGAAACTTTTCCAACTACAAAGAGTTTATTCGCGCTTTGCTCATTGAAGCCTTGGCTAATACAGAGTTTACCTTTGACGAGTTGAATTACAATCTCTATGCTTTGAACAAAGAGATTTTTAATCAACTGAACAAAGAAACGACCGCCTTTTTTAAATTCTTGCATCGAACACCTGATGTGGATTATAAAATGAAGGAGTGACTTGCTTGAGTTCCATTAAACACTGCCTTTTCCTGGAAGGAACATGGACACCCTTTTCAACTCTATCGAACGTTCCAAAGTACAAGGATATCATGACTTTATGCAAGCCATCATTTTAGAAGCCATCTCGCGTCATAATTTCACCTTTGATGAATTGAACACGTTTTTGTTTAACCATAACAAAGAGATTTTTGAACATGTTTGTGAAAAAGCCATTGCCTATTTTGATGACTATGCTCCTAAAAGCCTCAAGTCCTGTGGGAATTGAACATGTCCGGGCAATGACGTCATTGCATTGTTCATTCTCTGGACATTGACGTCACGGCATCATTGTTTGGTCTGTTTATATTTCCCTTTGACAATGTGATTCTTTCATTCCATGAAGCAAGATCTCGGATGTGAAACCTTTTACGATTATTAATGGTGGTGCTAACGGAGTCAATTTAGAAGCAGAACGCTTTGCCAGAGACTTTGGTTTACCTGTACAGATATTCATTCCACCTTGTCACCCAAGAAGTAAGTACTTGCCCCCGTTAACGCATCAACAGTTGGGAGAAGCCACTCCAATCACGAACCAAGGCTCCAATCGCCTCAACAAACCATTAAGCAATCCCATCAGTTTACAATACATTCACCAGAATTATCATGTGGTGAAACAAGCCGAAATGGTACTGGCTTTACAAGCTTTCAACCTGAAAGTAACCTATGCTTTGGAGGTACCGGTTGGGCAGTGGAAATGGCCAAACGTCTTAACAAAATCCTCTACGTGTATGATGTACAACGTCACATTTGGTTCTGGTACAGACACGATGAAGATCTATTCTACACCTGTGATCAGATGTCTGAAGAACAGTTTGCTTTACCCACCTTTTACCCAAAACGGCCATTGTCGGGATCAGAAACATTTAACATTTTCCAGACGCTTTATTAGAACTTCAAGATACCTTTAAACGTAGTCTCAATATACCTGTATAAAGTTTCTCATTTTTACACAGATTCTGTCACTTGATCTCGGTAGTATAATGGTTAGTATCTCTGCCTGTCACGCAGAAGATCTGGGTTCAATTCCCAGCCGAGACGTTTTTTAATAAAGTGTGATATTTTTACTCTCATTCTTTGTGGTGGTATATACGTAATATAATATACGTAAATTTATGAATTAGCATTATGTTATTGACTTTTTGGTCAAGCTGCTGCTAAATTCAAGCAAATATTTTAGGAACACGCTCAATTTCGAGACAGCTTTGTTGTGAAGTTTTCATCGCATCAATTAAAAATTTTAGTTGAGTTTAAACAGGCACATTACGCTGGAATAAGCTAATTTCATTTTGAGTACAGAAACATTTGGGTTTTCAAATAAATTCTTCAAAAAATAACTTCTGTGTGTATTATTTTGTTCCTCAGTGTTCATTCATAACAGTCGTTCAGAAAACGGTCGAAAACAACAGCTTCAGCGCCGGCTCCGTGTCGGCGAATTTGAGTTGACTTTCATAGCTGGATTTCCCCAGACAGATTTCGATACAAAGCTAGTTAATTTCTTTTCAAAATTAGTGTTACCTGTTATTCTAAAGGAATTACAGTCAAATTTTCTCATTTCTACTTTATGTTTATTTCAAAAATTGTCACACAAATAAGCTTGATAATTATTTCATTTATTAAGTTTTAGCTTATTTCTTAGAGTCTTTTTAGTTGGTGTTTATAGTTGCAGCTATAGTTTTGAACGTTTTTAGCCTAATATTAAGAGCAAGTAGACAGATGCCATTCAGAATAACAACGAAAGGCGTTTTGCAATTTACCTGAAGACGGAGAAAGGTTGATTCAGCGAAAAAAAAACTCAAAGGCAAGTTTTTGAAAAACATAACATTTGTTTATGCGTGGGCAGATGGCAGCATACATGAACTCAGACTAATGACTCAACCGAAGGCAAATGGAAATTTTTTTTTCTTTGATTATGTTATAAAAGAAATGGTAAACATTGCAGCTGTACAACCATGGAGTTATGGATGCACTTGGGAGGTTTGCTAAGCACTTAAGAAGCTAGAGTCGCACAAGGCGTGCTTCTTTCGTGCTTAGCAACCTCCTAAGTGCATCCATAAGTTCATGGTTGCAGGCTGCACGTTTACCATTTCTTAAATTGAAAAACAATCTCTTATCCATGACACCAGGGCGTCGCTGAAAGAGGCCAAAATTATGTAAGTTATTACACACAAAAAAAATTCCTATAATAATAGGCGTACAGCTTGTAACAGAGCCTGTATCCTTATATATATATATATATATATGTATGACTAGCAGCAGATAAACTGAAGACTTAATCTACTATAAAAGTGCTCAATGGTAAAACAAGAGCTGTGAATATAATAAAGATTTCTGGAGCAGGACTAATTCAAACACATTTTATTTATTTATTTATTTATGTATCTATGTATGTAAAGGGGAGCATGACACATCAGTGACGACAAACAAGCTACTCTCTAATGAGAAAGATAATGAAACAGTCAGCATTTTACAAACTCAGCTTTCAAAAAATGACTGGTTATTTATATCACATGACTCTACAAAGGCCCTATCTCACATTCACTCTAAAGGTTTCTTACACTGTGATTTAAAACAAACAGTATTCTTGTAAGTAACAAACTGAAGTTCTTAATGGTTCTCCTTGAAGCAAAGCCAGTGACATATTCTCCCTTAGTAAAATACTCCACAAGATAGGGCTCAAAAATGACATTCCACTTCTGATTGCCACTACTGAAAAATGTCTGGATACAAACCCTACAGGGAGACCAACAACAATACCTATTATGGCAACACTGGCTTCTATGATAGATGCGAATTTATAAGTCAGCACAATCAAAGCCTTCTTACAGCACTTTTCTTTGGTAAGGTGAATAAAAGCCCAAAATACTAAACCCATAATAGAGTACCCAAAATAAACACTTACTGAGTTGGGAAGGAATGGTGGAAAGGGCAACCATGCCTGCTATTAAGATGCCTCATATTTCATTAGCAGGACTGCAAAGATGTCTCATCTTTTGCCAGTTCATGCATGCTCCTGTCACAGCTGATTTTAAGCTTCCCAGTTGCAAAAAAATATCTCGCATTTTTTTGGTTGTTAACTCCAATAACAGCAAAAAAGAAGAAAATATTGATAAATAAGATGCAAAAAAAGAATGCTTTGGATAAAAATGCTGGTATAAAACTTATTTTTGCATAGTCACAGAATTATATACAGCCATGAACAGGTTTAAGGAGTATAATAATCATTCTCCACTTCATACAATAAATAAGAATGACAGGATTATTAAATGAACAAAATTTGCAATGGTTTATCCTCAAAGGGACTTTCCATCAATAGTTTTTTTGGGTTCATCTGAAAAGAGGTATTAGCTTGAGTGTCGGAAACTGTTGTCAATACTATTTGAGTATTATCGTATTTTAAATTAGTGTTATTGAATCTGTCAAGAGCTCTATTAGTGAGACACGCAAGTTGTAGTTAGCACAAGATGAGAAAAGAATCTTGTGACATAATTAAAACATTCCGGTATAGAGCGCATTGACAGGTTTTCTGATAGATAAGTGAAATAATGTAGGCACGACATTATATATCTTTCGAGAACAAAATTTTACTTTAGTGAGAGAGATTGTTGGGTCGTGTAACCAACCAATAAATTAGACACCCAGAACATCGTGTGTTTTTCCGTTTTTAAAACCTGGCACCTCCGACAAATGGACCGTGAGTGATACCGACTAACACTTAAGTAATTTTTCAAGATGGGAAAGATGATCAGTAAACTTACTGGAAAACTCAAAACCTTGAGTTATCGAATAAAGAAGACCGATGAAATTATCACGAAGGGTAACAAAGAAGCCTTAGAGAGGTACCAAGCTTCAATCCCTAATATCACAGAGGCAGTAAGCACACAAAAGTAGAGTATCGAGGATTAGAAATTTAATAAGGGAGAATCAAAGGAAAACATGACTAGAAATCTTGGACACGCACGCACAGCTAACGCTGCCACATTAAGCAAAAGCGAGTCACGTAATGCCTCACGATTTAGAGACTTCACTGAGAAAACAGATTTATAATCCTGCTTACCTCCTTTCTCCAGTCCATAGTCCTAAATGTTCACTAACTGCCAAGACCCAAACTGTTCTTAGAAAATTGTCAGCTTCCATGTCATAATCGTTGCGTTTTTCAGGTATAATGATATGGATGATGTTATATAGCAACAGTATGCCGGCACTGCGAGAACAACATCACCAGCTCTTCCTAGATGTCCTTTTGCCTAGAACCTTAAGAGTGTAACAACTTTGTTCACTGTGATTATTAACCATTGAAGCCAAATTATAAGACGCAGTGAGTCACACTTCTCAGGACTTTATATCCATTGCGTTTTTAGGTCTTGTTTCTCTGAAAATTTCATATTTTCTGGTAGACGAAATATATTCCTGCAAAACCTTGCAGCGAAATCCACGGGCAAAGTAGTACACTTCTTTCCTATTTCCTTGATCGGCCATGTTGATTTTCATCTGTTTTCTCCCTGGGTAGCCTGGCTTTCTAGCTTCCAGTCTAGCTTCAAATCTATTCACCCCCAAAAAATGGGGGAGCTGAGACCTATCTCCCTATGGCATGAAACTGCCACGCAAAAATCAAAACAAAGAATCAGAACTGAACACAGTCAACCTGGAATTTATCTGTATTGGCCATTTGGCAAACACTCCAAGAATTTATTTTTAAAATGTCGACAAAACGTATTACAGGAAGAGGTAAATGTGCTCATAAATGGAAGAGTTTCTTCACTACATATTGACTACAAACATTTCGACTACGTTGTTGAACAAGCAATTGCTGGTGATCAAGTTGTCTCCAGGATGGCTATCCGAAACAATATACTGTTGCAGTGGGCGAGTTTAAAGGACTCCAAGAAATACTACATTGACTTGCTTAACGACATCATACCAGGAACTGTTGTAAGAATAATTCTTAATTAATTATTAAAAGAGATTCAAAACGAGTAAAAGAACGCTCGCACATTACCATCATTCATCTAACATGGAGCTTAAGGAAAAAAAAAAAACAGATCCGGCACAAAAGAGTAGAGAAATGAAATTTTAAAGGGGTGGACAAACCTCAGCATTTTGGCTGGCGACATAATGAATTCTGGGGAGATGGAAGAAGAAATAAGGAGACTTGAAGCAAAAGCCACATATTTAATGGACAGGTTGCAGATGCGTTATGTTGAAGTTGAGGAATGGAGAACGAAGTATGAAAATCTTGACGACGAAAAGTAGAAGGTTTTCGAGGAACTGACATGAGAAAAATATATAAGAAAATTAGAGAAAAGCAAAGGGATGAAGTCGATGAGAGACAAATGTTCACTTAGGAAATGACAACACTTTCTAAACGACAGGCACATGAGAGGTTAGAATCTCTCTCAATCAGAGCACGGAAAGCATTACAGTTTAGGAAACAGTATGGTTTGCAACTTGATACTTTGTCCTTCAAAAACACTGAGGGAAACCAATATCCATTAAAGATTTCACCTTCCAGAAGCACATCACCTGCTCCTCCCACCACACCACAACAAACTCCTGGTTCTACCCCTTCTACTACATCACAAGCCCCTTGTTCTACCACATCTACTCCATCACAAGCCCCTGGTCTTATGACACCTACCCCACCACAAGTCCCTGGTTCTACCCACTCCACCCCAACAGGAACCTCTGGTGCTGCCCCTTCTACACCACCACAAACCCCAGTTGCCGTGCCACCTGCCAATATGTCATCTTGCAAGGCCACAGTGACTTCATTAAATGGGACATCGCCATTGGGCAATCGGACCACAACACAATGCTAACGGGTGCAATTCAACACTTTGTCCGACAATGAAAAGGAGAGAGTGGAAGCAGTACTCTTCCTGATGGATAAGTTTGCTGTGCACGATCCATTTGTACATGAGCTGAGCATGCTGATAAATGGGATGCCAAGGTCATACCGTATTAAGCAGTGCCGAGACAACCTTAATAGCAGCTGCACTGTAAAACCAACCAGTGGACCAGAGCCAGGTTCAAAGTATCCCTTACGAGCAAGCTGGACTCTCTTGTAACTACACATTTACTTCAAAATAATGCTGTTCATTTCTGTTTTTTCCTTGAAACAAACATAAAATAATACAAAAAATAATTGCACACATTCCCTTAATTGACAGGCAGAAAAGAGGGAACTGTCTGCTAACAAGCCAGTCAGAGTAAAAATCAGCGGTGATGGAGCCCGCATGACAAGATTGACCAACTTTGTTATACTCACAGTCTGCTTAATGATAATGATCTGTTTACTACTAGAGGTAAGAAACCTTGTTTTAGGTGGCTTTTTCCATGGAAACAGCACCTTTTTACTGTTTTTTTTTCTCTGTGTCAGATCCACACCACATGTCTTTTCTGTTATAGAAGAACAATACTTTATATTCCATCATTTATTGGAGAACAATACTTCATATTCCATCATTTAGGTACCAAGACTATTGCCATGATGAGTGGGTCTGAAAGCTATGCATCCATCAAGGCAAATTTCAAAGATTCTTGGGATGAAATAAATAAAATGATAGCTCATGGTAAAGTCTCAATAAACCATGGACAAGAAGAACCTGTTGGAATCTGTCTTGGTGGGGATTACAGGGTAAGATATGAAGCTGTTACACGGAAGAACTAAATACAGATTGCATTTTTTAGCTACCCCTTTATAGCAATACTATGTAATACTTATATTACACTTATTTTCTATGAGAATAATCTAAAGCGCATTACAGTTAACATATTACAAACTGCCGACTAATCTTAAAAGTTAAAACATAAAATCCTAACATGATTTAAAATAGTAAAAACTTTAAAACAAAAGCATTAAATTTAACAGAAAGCCTTAGAACATAAAAAAGTCTTGACTGAACACTTAATAGTGTTACCATTCTCTTTTCAGGCAAATTACCAGACTACCCATGTCATGGTACCCACAAAAGGAGGTCACTCATTTCATTCTTAATTTGTTTCATTTCATCAGTTTCTTTTGTTAGCTAGTGGCAGTTGAGCTGCAACCTCTAACTATGCTTGTTTATGGTGCAAGATCCACAAAGATCAAAGGTTAAGTGTTGTAAAATAAATACAAAAAAAAATGAAAATTTACAATCATTGAATCAAAATCTTCTTAATTACATTGATATCCTTGAGAGGAATGAGAATGTCTCTAATAAAGGGAAGGACATTTCAGAAGTTAAAAAGAAGTCAAGAACACTGAATATACTGCCACTTGTACTCCCAAGTGTTTGAAACAGACCTATATCCTCTCCACTTCACAAGATATTCACCCTAAGGCGTAAATAAGATAGATTTTAGTCTAAATAATTGACTGACCGTTGACTGCGACAGATAGGACAAACAAATCGAACCAACTTACCATGCCTTTACGGTTTCTCTTTGAAATTACACGTTCCATTGCATAATATAGCCTCTTTTGTGAAGATTTCTCTCTCTTTTGATCCTTTAAGAAATCGGCAGTGCTCAAATTATTCAATTCACGGTAAAAAGTATACGTCCGCTTCCCCGCCATTTTGCGAATGTAAAAATCCTCATTAGCTATTCAAAATCCCTAAAAATGGGCCTACGGTCAAAAACCGCTGGCTGTCCTCAATTTCTGGCCATGAAAAAATGATGGAGAAAATTCTTCTTGTGCTAAAACTTTCCACCCTCCATTTTGTACCCCCTTCTTTCCAAAAAAATGTTTAAATACATCTTCTCTTAACTCCACAGTCACTTGCTTTCTTTGTATAGATGCTTTCAGAGAAGCACCAATGGCCACCCTTAGTCTGGAAACTTCATTTAATATGATATTCCTATCGGGTTTGGGATGCTTGTAGTATCTGTTCAAAATAACTAACAATAAACAGAATTAAATTGACTCAAACTAAACATCAAACACAGACTGGAACCAATTTCATGACCATACTCTGGTACATTGTTTGTAGTAAACAAGAAAGCTTAGTTTAGACAAAGCTGGTTCAAATGCAGTTTTGGCTCCCTTGGAGCATCAAAAGGACTAAATTCTTCCATTTTACAAGATACTCTCTCCCCTTTAAATGAGCAAGACAAATATTTCAGTTTCATATTAAATACCCGCGAAATTAAGTTTAGTTTGCAGCTTAACAGAATTGAAGCGTAAGGTACATTCAAATAACACGCTAACTGCAAATTAAAGCATTCCTCCTATCTAAACTGATAACTGGTGAAAATTACCTTTCAGAGCATTTCCTTGAACGAACTTAATGTTTGTAGATGTCTTAAAACGAAATATGACTGTTTTGAATTATTTCACTAATAGCATAATCCCTTTATAACGAAATGGACACTTTTTTGCCTACATTCCACGTGAGTTTGCTAAAAAAAACAAACTTACTTGCTGTCCTTCGCGACTTGAAATTATCCTTTCTACCCCAAAGAAACGTCCGCTATCAACCATTCTTCTCCTTGGCTTCGATTCTGAACAAAAATCTGCTAGAGAAATACTATTTAAATCGGCAGAAAACCCGATCAAACTCTTCCCACCAGTGCGAGTTTTTCAAGTTGACGCCATGTTGCTCAGATGTCACACTGTATTGCATGTTTCTTCCCAGCCAATGACGTGCAAAATTGACCTTCTATGAGTGGCAGGTCAATCCACATTCCAATCTTAGCAGCTTAGTAGTCATAGAGGGTCAGAATTAAGTCTCATTGGTGCCTTCCCCTGCCTTCCGTATGCCTTTTCTTTATTAATATGTATGTGTCTTCTTACAAACTAATTTGGGGCCTTCCTCCATACTAATTAAGTGCCTTCCCGCATACTAATTTGGTGCCTTCCTCCATATATAATGAAGTGGAGAGGCTTACTAATAAGTGTCTCTCTACTTCAATAGAAACAACAGGCTTGCCCGGTCTCTGTTAAGCCTGATTGGCTCTTCTAGAGTCCATTATGTCTTCAAAATAAAAAAGCGCCTTCCGTTCAACATTTTATTCTTGCAAGTCAGTTTGCTAGGAAAAAAGTCTTACTATCACCAATATTCTTTAAAACATCGCTTCAAACATGCAAGTCGAAATGGGTGCTACACCTCTGTTGACGATTGACAAAGTGGAGAAAGTCCAGCGACAAAGGAAAGCCAGTTTCATCAGTTATGTATTCCAACTGACTTATGCGGATATGGTTGACAAACTCACCCAACAAGAAAAGCTGAATCACCGCTAGGGTTGTGCTATTCAACATCCAAGTCAAAACCAACATTCTTGCCTCATGATGACGCATGGATGTATTACCACGATGAAGCGGCGGAACAAATTGACCTGAATTCAGTGCTGAATGCTACCAAAAGTATATGCATTGCTCTTGGCTTCAAACTAGGTAAATCATGGGAAGCGTATGCTAATGAGCCGCTAAAAATGTCATGGACCAGTATTTACCTCGCTTCTCTGGAACTAGATGTTTTCCAGCTGGGTGACGATCTTCAAAGCTGTATCTTATATGCTCTATACTACAGACCAAATAGACTCAAATGGAAGGATTTCGGGGATCAACAAGAAACAACAGAACGCCCTGAGAAAGTTGTGAGGAAAGATGAACCACCAATGGACCTTAACTTGATAATTAATGACATTCAAAATAGGCTTTGTTTCTAAAAGGAATAAAATTTGTTTATGACTAAATGTTGAGTCAGTGTGTGTTTGTCTCTGTCTTAGTCATGATGGGACTTTCTCTCTCTTTGCTTTGAGTCGAGTTTTCTCTGTTTCGTGCCCAAGCCAAAACATTGCAAGTATCCTCAATTGAAATGGAAGAGCTTCAAATAAAATTTAAAGATCTGCCAGGTTAGAGTCTAGAAAAGTTGAAAGAACTTCACTCTGAGGGACGATTGGTGGTATTTTTGAACTTCGCAGATCAACTAGCATTAACCGAGGAGGAATGGGAAATATTATTTAATAGCTATATAAATAATCACCAAGAGAAAAGAAATCATTTGGGTTTGAACCTTCATAGCGATCATCAGTGATGGGGTGCTGTCCTCCTTTGTCCACTTTTGGATTTCAACACATCTTTAGCTGCATTCATTGCGTATTGGCCTGCTGTGGGGGTAGATAAGTCGTACAAAATTCCGAGTTCTGTGACAGAGAAAACACTGACCAGCATTTATCTCGACCCAAGTCAACCTGCAAGTTTCGGTGGTTTAGATGCTGTTTACAGAGCAGTCAAAGAGAGAGGAAAGAATAAGATATCACGTAAACAAGTCCGAGAATAGTTGAGTCAGCAAGATGTTTATACTCTTCACAAGCCCGCGCAAAGACGCTACAAGAGAAGCTGAGTCATCGTTCCAGGAATAGATGCCCAATTTCAAGTGGATTTGGTCAATCTTCAAAATCTCAGTCGCTACAACAAGGTTTATAAATACTTACTGACTGGTATAGATATCTTCAGCAAGTACGCTTTTGTGTGAAGACAATACAAGGTCAAGAACTGGTCAAAGCCTTTCAAAAGATCCTTTCTATTGGTCGCAAACCTACCAAACTGCAACAGATCAAGGAACAAAGTTCCTGAATGGTGTGTTCCAGAAATTTCTGCGTGACAACAACATTGACTTTTTTACTGTTCACTCTGGGCTCAAAGCCTCAGTGGTTGAGCGTTTTAACCAAACATTTAAGAATAAGCGAATGGATCGTCAAGTGCCCGTTTATAAACTAAAAGATGATCCAGGTGAAATCTAAGATGGAACATTTTATGAGACTGATTAAGAACGATGATGTGTACCGCGTCAAAAAGATTTGCCAAGGAGAAAGCGTAAAGGAGTAGTAGAGTACCTTTTGAGGTGCAAAGGATATGAAGATCCAAAATTTCATTCTTGAGTTCAAGAAAATGATATCTTGAAATTGTAATTTACGCACTTTTTTTCTGTAGTGAATAAAAGAAAAGGAAATAAAATGAATGGTGTACTTTCGCGGAGCGAGAGAACTCCGAGTCAACGGCTTAACTATGTATACAGTTGTCTCATTCAATGGGTGTGAAGGATGTTTCCATGCAAGATATCGATATAGCCAACCGCGTTCCTGCTCTTAAAGCTTTAAATCGACCGAACCCCATCATTTGCAAGTTTGTTAGGAAATAAGTCAAAGACAGAGTGATGGCAGCATGGAAAGAGGTTTCAAAGTCACCCCGAGTCAGTTGGGTTACGGCGTTGAACTGTCATTGTCACGGCTTGGTATTTACGATCACTTATCTCCGCTTAACCAAGCACTGTTAACCGATGCAAAAAAGGTTCAACAAGCTAAGGGCTTTAAATTCTGCTGGGCAAGGCAAGGTTCAATATTCCTTACGATGACAGATACCTTGTGCATTCATAAAGTGAACACTTTTCAAGATCTTCAGTCTTAACAAACTGATGAGGGATAGACTAGAACAACCTAAACAGCTAAGTATCTTAACTCTTACAATAGTTGTTTGTTCCTATGTTAATTCTATTTTTGCCTTGATTTTCGTATGACAAAAACAGAAAGAAATAAGCAACATGAAAAGGTCCTCAGAGACCTTCTGAAAGAACTGCCTTACTTTAATTGTAAAGTGCTCTTCGAAATATTAAAAGACAAAGATGATTACCTTGATGCAACCATGATAGTAGTATTATTGGTATTTATACTCTCTGCTGTCTTCTGAGTACCATTCACGCTTGTGGTTCCATACAGACTATTCATCTTTCTGATTTGCGTTCTATTATTCATGTGATGCCCAACGACCAAACACAGAGCAAAGGTTCGTCCGATCCGGATGAAGTTGATCTTCAGGTGATAGTGGAGGCAACTCAGCAGCCGTTGATCAAGTCTTTTCCATGTTTAAGGATTTTCTTGAGAAAAAAAATAGAAGGTAAAGGAAAGCAAATCGAACAAAGGAGTAAGCTAGATAAAGAAGTTGTGCAGCTGAAGTTCAAAGGGAACCAGAAACAATTTGAACTTAATGCCGAATTAGATGCCATTTTTGAAGGCATTGCGCAAAATTTATCGCAGATCAAGAAACTTTCCCAAGAAGGCAGGCAACGTATTTGAAAGTGACAGAAAGTGATAACAATTGCTGATAAAAGTAGGGACAGCTTGCAGGCTGTAGCCGAGTACAAGTCGGACGAGTTTGTATCTAGCTCCAAGATGAAAAGCAACTTAAGAAGGCAAGAGAAAAAGCGAGCCGCAAGCGACGTCAAAAGGAACAACTCTCTAGTAATAGTAGAAAGAAAGAAAGGATTGCTTTGGGGGCTGATAATCAGCTTTTTCATGGTAAGAAAAAGAGCCTCGAGTTGGTTGCTAGGGCTTTTGCTCCCAAACCTCTCAAAAGTGAGCGTTTTAGGCCATAGACAGAAGTAGAATGCATTGAATGTAATGAGACGTGGCAGGGAAGTAGGTTCATAAATTACCCATTTATTGTGTTTATTTAATCCCATGTGGCTGCTATTGTGACGTCATAAATGATGTCCAAATTTGGCATCCGAAAGAAATTCAGGAAAGAAATGGTAAAAATTGACTATTAGTTTCCTCCATAAAATTCTGTGATTTCTGGTGAAAACCACATCTCAATCGATAAAAAGGCATAACGAAATTCTAATTTCCCACCAAATGATCAAATGGTCAAACTTTAGGAGTATTTAAACCCGAAAACAATGAATGTAGTCGCAACCAAGAAAAGACAAAGTTGCATAAAAATAAATTAATTCAATCTAATCTCAGTCAAGAGTGATCCCTGTGTTTTCCAACTTTGAGCTAATTTGTTTCTCATTTTGCGTCGCTAGACTTCTCCCAACCCGAACTATCTTCGTTACTAATATGACACCATCGTCTGCTTCGATCTAACCACTGTTCGTAAATACAAAATTGCCCACTTTGAGCAAAATTGGAAATAATCGCTAAAGACATTGTGAAAGAAAGTTTTTTCCTGCAGACACCTCTGATTTCTGTTTGAAACGCACACTAGGGATAAAGAAGTGTTCAAAATTAGCTTTGCCATGAGTTCTTATTATCCCACTGCCACAATCAACTGCGCCGATAAGTGTTGGTTTTGTGTTTCAGGGTGCTTCAGATTTTTTAAGCTGCAGAACATTGATAACTGAAGTAGGTTATTTTTGGGGGGGAAACCAGGTGATACCATCAACCATCTAAATTGTCACTCTAGGTCAGGATTTCCAGTGTCGGTGATTATCGATGATTTGTATTTTAAAATTTCATGGCACGTTTCTTCTTCATTGAAAGCACGACAGTTCAGTCGCCTACAGTGGGATAGCGAATCTGAATGTCCACGTACTATAATTATGCCAACTACATACAGCAGTTTCTATCACGAATGCCACTATCAGATGACAAACATGATGACTAGTCCCATATTGGTTCTGGTCAATCTTCGCAAGGACGGCAGGCTTGATGTAGCCGTCAACGACAAACTCTTCCCCGACTTTGGAGAGAATTGGAGTCAACAAAATGGGTCTCAGGTGTTTTGCACAGAGCAAAGGTTCGTCCGTTCCAGATGAAGTTGATCTTCAGGTGATAGTGGAGGCAACTCAGCAGCCGTTGATCAAGTCTTTTCCATGTTTAAGGATTTTCTTGAGAAAAAAATAGAAGGTAAAGGAAAGCAAATCGAACAAAGGAGTAAACTAGATAAAGAAGTTGTGCAGCTGAAGTTCAAAGGGAACCAGAAACAATTTGAACTTAATGCCAAATTAGATGCCATTTTTGAAGGCATTGCGCCAAATTTATCGCAGATCAAGAAACTTTCCCAAGAAGGCAGGCAACGTATTTGAAAGTGACAGAAACTGATAAAAATTGCTGATAAAAGTAGGGACAGCTTGCAGGCTGTAGCCGAGTACAAGTCGGACAAGTTTGTATCCAGCTCCAATAAGAAGGCAAGAGAAAAAGCGAGCCGCAAGAGACGTCAAAAGGAACAACTCTCTAGTGATAGTGGAAAGAAAGGAAGGATTGCTTTGGGGGCTGATAATCAGCTTTTTCGTGGTAAGAAAAAGAGCCTCGAGTTGGTTGCCAGGGCTTTTGCTCCCAAACCTCTCAAAAGTGAGCGTTTTAGGCCATAGACAGAAGTAGAATGCATTGAATGTAATGGGACGTGGCAGGGAAGTAGGTTGATAAATTACCCATTTATTGTGTTTATTTAATCCCATGTGGCTGCTATTGTGACGTCATAAATGATGTCCAAATTTGGCATCCGAAAGAAATTCAGGAAAGAAATGGTAAAAATTGATTATTAGTTTCCTCCATAAAATTCTGTGATTTCTGGTGAAAACCACATCTCAATCGGATAAAAAGGCGTAAAGAAATTCTAATTTCCCATCAAATGACCATATATGGTCAAAATTTAGGAGTATTTAAACCCGAAAACAATGTAGTCGCAACGGAGAAAAGACAAAACTGCATAAAAATAAATTAATTTATTCTAATCTCAGTCAAGAGTGATCCCTGTGTTTTCCAACTTTGAGCTCATTTGTTTCTCATTTTGCGTAGCTAGACTTCTCGCTACCCAAACTATCTTCCTTACTAATATGACACCGTCGTCTGCTTCGATCTAATCGCTGTTCGTAAATACAAAATTCCCCATTTTGAGCACAATTGGAAATAATCGCTAAAGACATTGTGAAAGAAAGTTTTTTGCTGCAGACACCTCTGATTTCTGTTTGAAATGCACACTAGGGATAAAGAAGTGTTCAAAATTAGATTTGCCATGAGTTCTTATTATCCCACTGCCACAATCAACTGCGCCAATAAGTGTTGGTTTTGTGTTTCAGGGTGCTTCAGATTTTTTAAGCTGCAGAACATTGATAACTGAAGGAGGTTATTTTTTGTGGGGAAACCAGGCGATAGCATCAACCATCTAAATTGTCACTCTAGGTCAGGATTTCCAGTGTCGGTGATTACCGATGATTTGTATTTTAAAGTTTCATGGCGCATTTCTACTTCATTGAAAGCATGACAGTTCAGTCGCCTACAGTGGGATAGCGAATCTGAATGTCCACGTACTATAATTATGCCAACTACATACAGCAGTTTCTATCACGAATGCCACTATCAGATGACAAACATGATGACACCAAGAAAATGAAATCAAATGGCACTGCAGAAAGATTCAATTATGTGCAACAAGAAGTACATCATCTCAGAGTTCATAAACCAGAGTGACAGCCACTGTGACGTTGTTGCCTGTAGGGATTGTGTGCCAGAAAAATTGCTTTCATTGCTTGCACAATTATATCATGTTGGACTAGAAACCGAACATAAATATTGTTATTACCACTGTATTATTATTACATCAATAATTTGAGCAATATCGGGTTACGATTTAATGTATTTAGAACTTATGACCAAGCGTTCAGTGTTTGCAGTCAGCTCTAACTTGATTCTGTTATACGGTATTAACCCACATGCAAGATATACGCAAATTTCCTTTTGATTGCAAACAGGAAATCATTGATACACATGTAAG
Source organism: Porites evermanni (assembly GCA_942486025.1). Taxonomy (NCBI): domain Eukaryota; kingdom Metazoa; phylum Cnidaria; class Anthozoa; order Scleractinia; family Poritidae; genus Porites; species Porites evermanni. The sequence continues at coordinate 42,537 of CALNXI010002499.1, read as the reverse complement.
GCTGAAGACATTCCACGTAGTTGTATTTGAAAAGAAGTCCACAGAAAGTCACTATAGGTGAAAGCCATCCTAAACACCCCGCATTTGCACGGAAAGTCTCCATTGGCAATTTTTGTTTATCCAGCAATGTCTCGCTTTCATGACTAGGTGTCAGTTTTCTACCACATGTCCGCCACTTGTGAATATGCTGTATGGGGCAAAGTTTAGGTGTGCAAATAAAAATCAATGAAACTTACCATGTGGCGAGCTGTTGTTGTCGATAAATATGCACACGAAGTTTCCGGAAAAAAAGTTTTCTTCGTAACCTGTTCGCCACAAGGTATATAGGTTTCATCAATTTTTAATTTTTACTCATGTTATATGAAACCCTGTACGTGACGCAAATAGTGAGCCTGGGTTACCTGTGATAATAGAAGGACTGTCTATTATCTAATAGTATGTTACTTTCGAGACAAAGTGATCAGTTGCGAAGTTTGTTCACATAAAGCAAGTTTCCAAGTCAGTAACTCAAGCTGGATCGATTCTTGCAGAAAGAAATGTTCTTCTTGATACTGTGGTTCGAATTCGATTGTAAGCTTACTTTGGTTTTCTGATAACTTTGGGTAAGCTTAAAACTTCAAAGATAAATCGTAAAATTTAAGATTAATGCACATGTATGCCAGTGATTTGTTTACTACACTCTTTGTTGCAAATTGTCAACAGAAAACTCTGAAAATTGTATGTTAATTATGGCAGACTCCACAAGACCAATGTTAAATCTAATGAGAGAAAAGCATAAGTTCCGATAAAGTTTCCAGTTAATTTATAGTGACTTGAGAGTTGTGCAATATATATTGTGACCAGGTAGCCTGCACCTTGCACCCATACGGCACTAGCTTCACTGTCAGTAGTGGATCCATAGAAGAAAGAGGAATGAAATGCACTTGCTGCATTTGCAATAGTAGCAAATGCCATAATGGTGCTCTAGTGCTACAGTAGTCATGATCGAACTGCACCACATTCATAAAACAAATCAAAATATGAAAATCTTGCACTGTCTGATGATAACATATGAATGACAATAACACTTGACTAGCTGGTCATTCTGTCAATTGTAACAAGTGGATAAACTCAACCCATTTGTACGCTTAATTAGAGTGAGAGAGTGGCAAAGAATTATTAATGCATCATGCCAATTAAAACCTATTAGTTTCAGTCTACTGCAATTCTACCACCTTAAGAGCAGAAAAACAAGTACAGGAGGGCCCCAAGAAAGGCCTTGGCAATGCTATGAACCTAACGATAAAAACAATGACAGTGAAGGGCTCCCAAAAAGGCCCATGCACAGGCCAAGCTTGAATTGCCTGGTCCAACAGCCAGTACTACATCAGAGCCTGCAGCTAGAAGTGATAATGAACAGTCTACAATGACTAAGTAGAAAGTGCTGCGTTTGTAATAAAATATGCAAATGGTTAGACATTCTAGTCTTAGATACGTACAAAAAAAGGTTACATGGTCCTATCTTACCACTTATCTGGTTTTTGTGGGACTAAAAGAATCCAAACCGAAGTTAAAAAAAAAAGGAGGGGACGTCAACCACAGTGGTGCATAGAGCCGCAGCTGGTGCATATGGTGAATGTGAGAAGCTTGGCACAGTAAACCCTAAGCAAAAGGGTAACGTTCAAACAGTGATTTGCGGTTTTGCCCAACCCTTTGCTCCTTTTTTGGAAAATTCTTTTAACGTTCTTTTCAGACTTTCCAGAAAAATACCAGCAGAAGACAGTCACCAGAAAGGAAAAGATCAAATCATAAGAAATATGAACTTTGGTTAATTGCATAATCCATTTGCATCATCATTTGATCTATTTTTATTTTTTCATAATATTTATAATATAGTTGAATACTGTTGTAAAAACGTTTTGACTATTAAAATGTATTTGGAAATAATTGCATGCTCAAATATTTCATTTATCACCAGTTTTTTAGGCGATTGTATGTCTACCTGGAGTTGTGAAAACTGGGTTAGTGAACATTTTGTAATTTTTCTCAAATTTCCGTCTAATAACTTGTTTACTGTGTTGTTTGCTTAGGTCGCTTTTTTGGTTTTGTGGTTAGGGATTTGTGTAGAAGTGGATGACAGAATTACTATCTTACCCTCCCTCACTTTTTTTTCGTCCCTACCCAAAATTCTCTCTAACACAGAAGTGACAGTTATTTGAAATCAGTGCGCTCCTAAAGCAGATTTCGGAGCAATTTAGCAGTTTACTTTTAGATATTGGTCACCTTGAGAAACGTTTCCCAGAGAGCATCACGTAAAGCTCTAAGATGGGTCAAAATTATTACAATTTGCAGAGTCTGCATCATCCAACATGGTATTATATTCTCGTTTCATTTGGCTAAACGGATCAATCACCCTGAATCCAGGCTGAGACAGAAAGGCACAATATTGTCAAAGGTGACCGCTAAGACTTTGACCTCAAGAACAGGCTGTTACAAGTCGAATGAATTAGGTGAGAGCAAAAATTGCAAGTGACCTTTGACCCAGCCAGGGCTGCTTGACTTTACATCCAAGAACTTGAATGATATGAGCATAAGAGAAAAGTCCAGAGGTGTTTATCTGCCAACAGGCTGAATTTTTCCGAGTTATTCGATGATATTTCACTTATGTTAAATGTGAGAAGATTATGCATGGTTGTGGATAGTCTTATCAGTGCAGCGAAACTGTGTGATTTCCGCATGGTGTGACAGGTGTGATCACGTGGTCAAACTGCCGTTTCTCCAGAATATTTTCTGCCAGCCAAAAAAAGCAACCCTCGACTCAAGAAAATTGGATATAGGTCTACTTTCAGCAGGGTCTAATGGCACTGAATTTGCAGATAAGAAGGTGATGATTTGTGTACTATGTTTCATTCAGTTTGTTGTCTATTTCTCGTGAAATCTGGTCGTTTATTGGACTGCAAAAAAGTAGTGTTTTGCTAACTATTTAAGTTGTTATGTAAGTCTTAACCAGGCACTCTTTTGCTGCAGTTCACTTAACTTAATAATTTCTAGACTGAAATGACACCAGTTTGAAACTTCATGAAGTGAGATAACCAAATAAGTGTTCTAAGATTTGCGCCATTAACTTACTGCCAGGCATCAGATAAAGGCTTTTAATCGGTCTTTGAAGGAGTTTTATTGTTTTAAATTGCCAGGTAGTAGAATGAGTTGATATTTTTACTAACCCAGTTTTCAAAAATCCAGGTATAAATATACTTAAATATTGTTTTAAACATACTGAGGATCTTCTTTGGAGACATAGAACATATGTAGGTGCCTTATCACTCCAACTACAATTGAAATGGTATACAGTAATGAGTCGAATACCACTAAAAACTCTTAGCTACAATGTATTTTTTTCTTAGGAAATAAGACCCTATTCAAGAACCTAAAGAGCCTAAATTTGTACTCATGATCATGTAAGAACCTGTTGCTTACAGTTGTTCAGGTTATAAACTAAGCTTTGACCAACTTATTTTACTCTGAATGTCATTTAGGGTTGGTCTGATGTTGATGTTTCTAAGTTTAATCTATGCACATGTTTAAATCGAAAGGATTCGCATTGTGTTACTTTCATCTTTCCCAAAGAATTGTCATTTAATTTTGCACGCATCAAATCTTCCACTCCCTGCTTTACTGGATTGTGACAGTTGGACCACGAATCATATCAGAGTAATGTTAAAATATCTTTTATTCACTTAACCAACAAAATCACCCTGTGGTAACAGTGTAAATGTATATGTTGTGGTTTAAATTTGTCTTTGGTTTTAAATTTTGCAAACTAGTTTGATTTTGATTTTCGTTTGTCATTTATTTATCATAATCATTTATTCATTGCTCATAACCTGGAACAAAGGGAAATAACAGTCAAACTGTTTCTGAAAATTTTAAACCAAAGATAAATTTAAACCACAACATATATATCAGAGACTGTTCTGTAACAATCACAGACTCATGACGGATTATCCCAGTGCTGGTGTAAAATAGCTCACTCAAACACCAAACTGAGATGTCAAAACGTGGGAGTGGTCCAAAGATGAGATTTTGTTTTGTTAGACTAAGTCATGTAAGCGTTTACTTAATGTCTGTTTCAGTACAACTCTTATCATATTACATCTCTTATTCATGTTGGTTTCAATAAAATAGTCCTGCAGAGCTGGTGGGTCTAGATCAAAGTATTATGATGTCATGTTTCCATAGAGACAAATCGAGACATTTTGTAGAATTGCACATACCAAGTACATTTTCCCTACACTACTAAGCCGCATCTTTAAATTCTTCTTGAAATCTATAAACTTCCAGGATTGGCAACATCATTAAACAACCATACCACAGCTTCTCTAACTTTGCTCATGGANCATACCAAGTACATTTTCCCTACACTACTAAGCCGCATCTTTAAATTCTTCTTGAAATCTATAAACTTCCAGGATTGGCAACATCATTAAACAACCATACCACAGCTTCTCTAACTTTGCTCATGGATATATTGAATGCTTGCATCTTAGGGGTCGACACCCTGTCTCTAAATGGATGGATCAGGCGAGCCCTCATGGGATAGGCAGGGTCGCCATAGATGCACATAAGCTGCCCCCCACCCCCCACTGGTTAGAATGTATGGCGATTCAAGAGAGGCAGTAATTGTGAGTCTGCTAAAATCCCAGAATCAGGCCGCCTGCCCTCTGCAAAAAATAGCATTTTACAGTGTTTTGATTTTGTAATCATGGTGAAAAAGTAATGGCCTACACCCTCCTAGTGTTGTTCACTATTTCAGTAAAAGTGGTGAGCAAAAGCGTGATTTTCTGTCTTAAAAAAATGACAATAAAGTAGTTGGTTGACTGACATTCAAACGAAGGATGAAGCTTGGATTTGCTTGAGGGGGCTCCCCTTGTTACCAATTATCCCATATATGTACTGCATTTTTTTGGTGCAAAGAGGGGGTACGCCTTTTCAAAAACAAGATACTTGAGTTGCAAATATCCTCTCCAACAGGACCGTACATGCTAGCAATGAGTCCACTTGGAAAAGCAATGGACTGAAACTTAAGTGTACGAACATGTTTATGGCCATTATACACAAGGCTTTGGTGCTCTCCGGGTCTGAAAATTGGCTGGACAGTTCCACTGATAAAGCCGAGGCAATTGTTCAATGCGGCTCTCTTTACTGAGACTGCATCAGCATATATTTAAAGCTGTGCCAGTTGCAGAATAGGTTAGTTCCATGGTAGTATCCTCTGACTGTCGGTGGTAAAGATATAATCCAGCACAGTATTTGTGACCATGCTAATAACAGGCACTGGCCGACCAAAGCGCACTATCAGGTCTGAGTATCCGCAGGAACATGAAAGTCGTCAGAGTGGCACACAAAGTCACTCCATTCCCACGGCCACTGACCACTGATGGCACACAAACTGATTTGGTATTTCCTGGGCAGCAGCTAGGTCCAGAAGGTCGCATTCTTGACTCTAAACTCTGCTATACACTCGGATATCGTAGATCTCGTCCAGGTCAAATCGGTTGTACTTGTCGTAAGGACAGTCAAGACTTTTCGACATGTTAAAATCCCACAACAACAGAAATTCATCCTCGTCTATGATGTCTTCAAAGCATGCAACATCTAGAAGGTCTCGGACTTCTTGAAAAGTTGCCATTATGCTCGAAAATCCATGAACAAAGTCAAATTGGACCACTGAAAATGAAAGCAAAACCGCCGTCGCTCGTTGCCGCGTCAATGCCAGCTTAAATATTTTCATTTCGCACCAAGAGGAGGCGGTCTCAACCCACTCCTGCACGGCCATCGCCACCTCCACCTAACCGTCTCAAGTGTTTGCTTAAGGTCTCTACTTTCCTTCCCTCCGGCACTGGTTGAGCAAATTGTGGATGCGGTCAAGGTGTCACTAGCGGCAGAAAACGTGGCCATTCAACCTCCTGAGTTCGGGTGAATCGCAGCCTGTAACTGCACCCTTAGTGCAGGCTATTTAGTTCTAAACTTTTTCCGTTTTTTTTTCTGTTGTGTAAGCTACTGCGAACCACTTATTTGTCCATTAGGTGTCAGATGTAATTTTTTTTCTATATTTGAGCTACATTGTAAATACCTATACGTCGTCTTTTGGGCTATTGTTCGCTCTAGTGTGTTATATAAAAAAAATATTTTAAAACATGATCCATTAAATTGACCAAACAGCAAAGAATGTGTTTCAGGAAATTAAGAAGATTTATATCGAAACTGATACAGTGATACAAAACAACACTGAGAAGGAAAACTCCTCACACAATTTCCCAAGATATCAATGTCCAGATGGCAAAATGGTTGGAGATTCCCTTCAGAAGACGGGGAGAGCACAAATGCCTGCGTCTATTTGTTGCTTTTAATACTAGACAATGTGGAAACATTGTTAACACTAATGACACAAGTGAGCTTCAACAACTAAAAAATTGCTGAACATGAGTTTAAAAGAACTCCAAAACGAATTAATCAGTATCGAGACATAGGAAAATTCATGGATGTTTATTAAGCAGGGGCTCTTTAAAGTGTCATACCAACATTAGTCTGGGAGCAAGTGTACTCCCGTGGGAAGTTTGTGCTGAAAGCAAGCCACTGGTCTAGGAATGTTCATTGGGACATAGTAGTCGTGAAAAGTTTTGGTGGCAAATTTGCAACCTGCTCAGACGGGAATTATCGGGGTTTGAAATTTTCACCTACGGGGGCCAACATGAAAACGAGGCTAGAGTCGAAAATCATTTGTAACTNCAAGAAAATGAAATCAAATGGCACTGCAGAAAGATTCAATTATGTGCAACAAGAAGTACATCATCTCAGAGTTCATAAACCAGAGTGACAGCCACTGTGACCTTGTTGCCTGTAGGGAGTGTGTGCCAGAAAAATTGCTTTCATTGCTTGCACAATTATATCATGTTGGACTAGGAACCGAACATAAATATTGTTATTACCACTGTATTATTATTACATCAATAATTTGAGCAATATCGGGCTACGACTTAATGTATTCAGAACTTATGACCAAGAGTTCAGTGTTTGCAGTCAGCTCTAACTTGATTCTGTTATATGGTATTAACCCACGTGCAAGATATACGCAAATTTCCTTTTGATTGCAAACAGGAAATCATTGATACACATGTAAGGCTGAAGACATTCCACGTAGTTGTATTTGAAAAGAAGTCCGCAGAAAGTCACTATAGGTGAAAGCCATCCTAAACACTCTGCAATTGCACTGAAAGTCTCCATTGGCAATTTTTGTTTATCCAGCAATGCCTCGCTTTCATGACTAGGTGTCAGTTTTCTACCACATGTCCGCCACTTGTGAATATGGTGTATGGGGCAAAGTTTAGGTGTGGAAATAAAAATCAATGAAATTTACCACGTGGCGAGCTGTTGTCGTCGATTAATATGCACACGAAGTTTCCGGAAAAATAGTTTTCTTCATAACCAGTTCGCCACAAGGTATATAGGTTTCATCAATTTTTAATTTTTACTCATGTTATATCAAACCCTGTACGTGACGCAAATAGTGAGCCTGGGTTACCTGTGATAATAGAAGGACTGTCTATTATCTAATAGTATGTTATTTTCGAGACAAAGTGATCAGTTGCGAAGTTTGTTCACATAAACCAAGTTTCCAAGTCAGTGACTCAAGCTGGATCGATTCTTGTAGGAAGAAATGTTCTTCTTGATACTGTGGTTCGAATTCGATTGTAAGCTTACTTTGGTTTTCTGATAACTTTGGGTAAGCTTAAAACTTAAAAGATAAATCGTAAAATTTAAGATTAATGCACATGTATGCCAGTGATTTGTTTACTACACTCTTTGTTGCAAATTGTCAACAGAAAACTCTGAAAATTGTATGTTAATTATGGCAGACTCCACAACGCCAATGTTAAATCTAATGAGAGAAAAGCATAAGTTCCGATAAAGTTTCCAGTTAATTTATAGTGACTTGAGAGTTGTGCAATATATATTGTGACCAGGTAGCCTGCACCTTGCACCCATACGGCACTAGCTTCACTGTGAGTAGTGGATCCATAGAAGAAAGAGGAATGAAATGCACTTGCTGCATTTGCAATAGTAGCAAATTCCATAATGATGCTGTAGTGCTACAGTAGTCATGATCGAACTGCACCACATTCATAAAACAAATCAAAATATGAAAATCTTACACTGTCTGACGATAACATATGAATGAAAATAACACTTGACTAGCTGGTCATTCTGTTAATTGTAACAAGTGGATAAACTCAACCCATTTGTACGCTTAATTAGAGTGAGTGAGTGGCAAAGAATTATTAATGCATCATGCCAATTAAAACCTATTATTTTCATTCTACTGCAATTCTACCACCTTAAGAGCAGAGAAACAAGTACAGGAGGGCCCCAAGAAAGGCCTTGGCCATGCTATGAACCTAAGCATAAAAACAATCACAGTGAAGGGCTCTCAAAAAGGCCCATGCACAGGCCAAGCTTGAATTGCCTGGTCCAACAGCCAGTACTGCATCAGAGCCTGCAGCTAGAAGTGATAATGAATAGTCTACAATGACTAAGTAGAAAGTGCTGCATTTGTAATAAAATATGCAAATGGTCAGACATTCTAGTCTTCTCAGATAAGAATAAAAAAACGTTACATGGTCCTATCTTACCATTTATCTGGTTTTTGTGGGACTAAAAGAACCCAAACCGAAGTTTAAAAAAAAGTAGGGGACGTCAACCACAGTGGTGCATATGGTGAATGTGAGAAGCTTGGCACAGTAAGCCCTAAGCAAAAGGGTAACGTTCAAACAGTGATTTGCGGTTTTGCCCAACCCTTTGCTACTTTTTTTCTTGGAAAATTCTGTTAACATTCTAAAAGGCTTTCCTTTTCAGGCTTTCCAGAAAAATACCAGCAGAAGACAGTCACCAGAAAGGAAAAGATTAAATCATGAGAAATATGAACTTTGGTTAATTGCATAATCCATTTGCATCACCACTTGATCTATTTTTATTTTTTCATAATATTTATAATATAGTTGAATACTGTTGTAAATACGTTTTGACTATTAAAATGCATTTGGAAATAATTGCATGCTCAAATATTTCATTTATCACCAGTTTTTTAGGCGATTGTATGTCTACCTGGAGTTGTGAAAACCGGGATAGCGAACATTTTGTAATTTTTCTCAAATTTCCGTCTAATAGCTTGTTTACTGTGTTGTTTGCTTAGGTCGCTTTTTTGGTTTTGTTAGGGATTTGTGTAGAAGTGGATGTAGACAGAATTACTATCTTACCCTCCCTCACTATTTTTTCGTCCCTACCCACAATTCTCTCTAACACAGAAGTGACAGTTATTTGAAATCAGTGCGCTCCTAAAGCAGATTTCGGAGAAATTTAGCAGTTTACTTTTAGATATTGGTCACCTTGAGAAACGTTTCCCAGAGAGCATCATGTAAAGCTCTGAGATGGGTCAAAGCAGAGTCTGCATCATCCAACATGGTATTATATTCTCGTTTCATTTGGCTAAACGGATCAATCACCCTGAATCTAGGCTGAGACAGAAAGGCACAATATCGTCAAAGGTGACCGCTAAGACTTTGACCTCAAGAACAGGCTGTTACAAGTCAAATGAATTAGGTGAGAGCAAAAATTGCAGGTGACCTTTGACCCAGCCAAGGCCACTTGACTTTACATCCAAGAACTTGAATAATATGAGCGTAAGAGAAAAGTCCAAGAGGTGTTTATCTGCCAACAGGCCGAATTTTTCCGAGTTATTCAATGATATTTCGCTTATGTTAAATGTGAGAAGATTATGCATGGTTGTGGATAGTCTTATCAGTGCAGCGAAACTGTGTGATTTCCGCATGGTGTGACAGGTGTGATCGCGTGGTCAAACTGCGGTTTTGCCAGAATATTTTCTGCCAGTCAAAAAAAGCAACTCTCGACTCAAGAAAATTGGATATAGGTCTACTTTCAGCAGGGTCTAATGGCACTGAATTTGCAGATAAGAAGGTGATGATTTGTGTACTGTTTCATTCAGTTTGTCTATTTCTCGTGAAATCCGGTCGTTTATTGGACCGCAAAAAAAGTAGTGTTTTGCTAACTATTTAAGTTGTTATGTAAGCCTTAACCAGGAACTCTTTTGCTGCAGTTCACTTGACTTAATAATTTCTAGACTAAAATGACACCGGTTTGAAACTTCACGAAGTGAGATAACCAAATAAATGTTCTAAGATTTGGGTCATTAACTTTCTGCCAGGCATCAGATAAAGGCTTTTAATCGGCCTTTGAAGGAGTTTTATTGTTTTCAATTGCCAAGTAGTAGAATGAGTTGATAGTTTTGCTAACCCAGTTTTCAAAAATCCAGGGATAAATATACTTTCATATTGTTTTAAACATACTGAGGATCTTTTTGGAGACATAGAACATATGTAGGTGCCTTATCACTCCAACTACAATTGAAATGGTATACAGTAATGAGTCGAATACTACTAAAAACTCTTAGCTACAATGTATTTTTTTTCTTTAGAAAATAAGACCCTATTCAAGAACCAAAAGAGCCTAAATTTGTGCTCATGATCATGTAAGAACCTGTTGCTCACAGTTGTTCAGGCTTGTTCAAGCTTTGACCAACTTATTTTACTTTGAGTGTCATTTAGGGTTGGTCTGATGTTGACGTTTCTAAGTTTAATCTATGCATATGTTTAAATCGAAAGGATTCGCATTGTGTTACTTTCGTCTATCCCAGAGAATTGTCATTTAATTTTGCACGCATCAAATCTTCCACTCCCTGCTTCACTGGATTGTGACAGTTGGACCACGAATCATATCAGATTAATGTTAAAATATCTTTTATTCCCTTTACCAACAAAATCACCCTGTGGTAACAGTGTAAATGTACATGTTGTGGTTTAAATTTGTCTTTGGTTTTAAATTTTGCAAACCAGTTTGATTTTGATTTTCGTTTGTCATTTATTTATCATAATCATTTATTCATTGCTCATAATCTGGAACAAAGGGAAATAACAGTCAAACTGTTTCTGAAAATTTTAAACCAAAGATAAATTTAAACCACAACATATATATCAGAGATTGTTCTGTAACAATCACAGACTCATGACGGATTATTCCAGTGCTGGTGTAAAATAGCTCACTGAAAAACCAAACTGAGATGTCAAAACGTGGCAGTGGTCCAAAGACGAGATTTTGTTTTGTTAGACTAAGTCATCTAAGCGTTTACTGAATGTCTGTTTCAGTACAACTCTTGTCATATTACATCTCTTATTCATGTTGGTTTAAATAAAATAGTCCTGCAGAGCTGGTGGGTCTAGATCAAAGTATTCTGATGTCATGTTTCCATAGAGACAAGTCAAGACATTTCGTAGAATAGCACATACCAAGTACACTTTCCCTACACCACTAAGCTGCATCTTTAAATTCTTCTTGAAATCTATAAACTTCCAGGATTTGGCAACATCGTTAAACAACCATTCTACAGCTTCTCTAACTTGGCTCATGGATCTATTGAAGGCTTGCATCTTAGGGGTCGACACCCTGTCTCTAAATGGACAGATCAGGCGAGCCCTCATGGGATAGGCAGGGTCGCCATAGATGCACATAAGCTGCCCCCTCCCCCCCCCACTGGTAAGAATGTATGGCAATTCAAGAGAGGCTGTAATTGTGAGTCTGCTAAAATCCCAGAATCAGGCCACCTGGCCTCTGCAAAAAAATAACATTTTACAGTGTTTTGATTTTGTAATCATGGTGAAAAAGTAATGGCCTACACCCTCCTAGTGTTGTTAACTATTTCATTAAAAGTGGTGAGCAAAAGCGTGATTTCTGACTTAAAAAAATGACAATAAAGTAGTTGGTTGACTGACATTCAAAAGAAGGATGAAGCTTGGATTTGCTTGAGGGGGCTCCCCTTGTTACCAATTATCCCATATATGTACTGCATTTTTTTTGTGCAAAGAGGGGGTACACCTTTTCAAGTTTGCACCTTTTGAGTTGCAAATATCCTCTCCAACAGGACCGTACATGCTAGCAACGAGTCCACTTGGAAGAGCAATGGACTGAAACTTAAGTGCATGAACACGTTTATGGCCATTATACACAAGGCTTTGGTGCCCTTCCGGTCTGAAAATTGGCTGGACAATTACACTGATAAAGCCACAGCAATTGTTCAATGCGGCTCTCTTTACTGAGACTGCATCAGCATATATTTGAAGCTGTGCCAGTTGCAGTATAGGTTGGTTCCACTGTAGTATCCTCTGACTGTCGGTGGTAAAGATATAATCCAGCACAGTATTTGTGAACATGCTAATAACAGGCACTGGCCGACCAAAGCGCACTATCAGGTCTGAGTATCTGCAGGAACATGAAAGTCGTCACAGCAGCACACAAAGTCCCTCCATTCCCACGGCCACTGCTAATGGCACACAAACTGATTTGGTATTTCCTGGGCAGCAGCTAGGTCCGTAAGGTCGCATTTCTTGACTCTAAACTCTGCTATACACTAGGATATCGTAGATCTCGTCCAGGTCAAATCGGTTGTAGTTGTTGTAAGGACAGTCAAGACTTTTCGACATGTTAAAATCCCACAACAACAGAAATTCATCCTCGTCTATGATGTCTTCAAAGCATGCAACACCTAGAAGGTCTCGGACTTCTTGAAAAGTTGCCAGTATGCTCGAAAATCCATGAACAAAGTCAAATTGGACCACTGAAAATGAAAGCAAAACAGCCGTCGCTCGTTGCCGCGTCAATGCTAGCTTAAATAATCTCATTTCGCACCAAGAGGAGGCGGTCTCAACCCACTCCTGCACGGCCATCGCCACCTCCACCTAACCGTCTCAAGTGTTTGCTTAAGGTCTCTAATTTCCTTCCCTCCGGCACTGGTTGAGCAAATTGTGGATGCGGTCAAGGTGTCACTAGCGGCAGAAAACGTGGCCATTCAACCTCCTGAGCCCAGCAGTTAGGGTGAATCGCAGCCCGTAACTGCATCCTTTGTGCAGGCTATTTAGTTCTAAACTTTTTCCGTTTTTTTTTTCTGTTGTGTAAGCTACTGCGAACCACTTATTTGTCCATTAGGTGTCAGATGTAATTTTTTTTCTATACTTGAGCTACATTGTAAATACCTATACTTTGCCTTTTGGGCTATTGTTTGCTCTAGTGTGTTATACAAAAAAAATATTTTCAAACATGATCCATTAAATTGACCAAACAGCAAAGAATGTGTTTGAGGAAATTAAGAAGATTTATATCGAAACTGATACAGTGATACAAAAAACCACTGAGAAGGAAAACTCCCCACACAATTTCCCAAGATATCAATGTCCAGATGGCAAAATGGTTGGAGATTCCCTTCATAAGACGGGGCAAATATCACCCAATCTACAAGCAGAAGTTAATGAGAAAGTGAGAACCGAGGAGAGCACAAACGCCTGCGTCTATTTGTTGCTTTTAATACTAGACAATGTGAAAACATTGTTAACACTAATGACACAAGTGAGCTTCAACAACTAAAATATTGCTGAACATGAGTTTAAAAGAGCTCCAAAACTAATTAATCAGTATCGAGACATAGGAAAATTCATGGATGTTGATTAAGCAGGGGCTCTTTAAAGTGTCATACCAACATACTAACTTCCGAATACATCCTAAGGGGAAGGAACAAAGTGGTACCTGGAAGAGATTCAAGCAGTGAGAAATGGTGTTTGTACCATTTCTTTCGATGGATTTGACGAATCGCACAACGTTGAAGTGCTTAAAGACAAAATTCCATTGGAAGACGTTATTTTTGTTTAACGAAAGTTGGAACCTCCCAAAATAAATACAAGGGAGCAATAAAGCAATATTTATTCGAATAAGTGCCCAACAAAAAAAGGACGAAAAGTTAATATTTTACAGAAACCTTGCTTTATAACACCTTTGCATTTTGTTACTACCATTTACTGTAACACAAGAAGCCATATCTGATCCATCTTTCCTTCGCCAACATCAGTAAGTTGGATACCAAGTCGCGAGAAACTTTGCATATGAATCTGGGTTTCAATCTTTAGGTTAAAAATGCACCATTTTGCCCACACTTGAATGTTCTTTTTTTCCACTGGTAGCAAAAGCTGTCAAATTATCTTGTATTTTAATTTTAAAAAATCCTTTAAACATCACAAACTTTGTAAAAGTTATTGATTTACTGGTGCAACACAACTTTGAGTCCTCTAATTCAGTCAGTATAATCATACTCGTGATGAAACAAATTGGACTCCCCCTACACAGCTCTCTGATTATGTTTAGCACTTGTACATGTATGACTGAACACCGAATTGCACTCCACTCAGTCTTACTGAAAATAACAGTGAACCTACATAACAATTACAGAATCTCCCGTTTACAGCAAATTTCAGTTGTTAACTGTGATTATCATTCTTTGTTAGGTTAACTTTCAAAATAGAAAGGAGATTTACTACCAAGTTCAAGCACAGCCATGGGAGGCACCAAATGCAGCTAAGAATTTACAGATTTAAGCCTGATGTAAACTGGATTTACTTAAACCTTCAACACTGCATTTTATATATTTTTTGATAGAGTCTTGCCAGCCTTCTATGTGCACGTTTACATGATTTTTTTTCTCTACATGATAAAATGGATTGAAAACTCAAGGTACTACCATAAACTATTGCTAATGCTAAGATGTTTACTCACTGTAGTTGCTGATTTTTAGTTGCCCTTAAAATTGCATTGGTGGCCTATGAAGATGCCTCTTTAATGAAACATACTATTACTGTACCTTAAAAAATGACATGAAAGCTTTAACTCTATCATGAAATCCAGGAAAAACCTTGTTTAAATTTTCTGCTGTGTTTACATGTATTTCTCATTTGCCATTGTCAACCAGGCTCACACCGCTTTTGAGGTGGGAGATTTTAACCAGGCCTACCAGGAAAACCCTTGTCAAACCAAGCATACCATTCTTCTGAGGTAGGGACTTTTGCGCAGGCCTGCCAGGAAACTCTGGTTAAACCACGCTTACCAACCATTTGAGGTGAAAAATTAAAACCAGGCTTACCAGGCTTTTGAGGTGCAAAATTTCAACTAGGCCGATCAGGAAAGCCTGGTAATACTAGACTAACCAAGTATTTAGGGTTAAGACTTTTCAGGTGAAACCTGAGTTACCACACTTTCAAGGAAAATTACAACCAGGCTTTCAATTTTTCTTGTTTATTTTCAAAAGCCTGGTAAGTCCTGTTTCACCATGGTTTACCAGGTTCACCAGGTTTTAATTTAAGCAGAGTTTTGGTGCAAGTAAGCAACCCTGAGAACACCCCACAGACACCAGTTGTTGTGCCTCCTAACAATGAGTCATCTTCCCAAGCTCTAGTTACTCCATTAAGGTATCTGCACCGGCAAAAATGGCCTCTTTTTATAAAATAAAATGTTCCCTCTGCGTGTGTGTTACTTTTAATTCTTTGCTTTGATAATTTATACTTCCAACCTCCCAAAAATGCCAATTTTTTTTTTCTCCAGACACCTCACAGCGCTAGACTGGTTAATTATTAAAATACTTAATTTCAAGAACTTTGCATGTTTTTCTTTTACCTTTCGGAAATATGACAAAAACTCAATGAAATCACTGTTATCATCTCAAGACACGATATAGTCTCGGGCCCACCTTCAGAGGCAATTTTTCGGACAAAACCTACCAGCTTTAAATTTGATGCAGTCGTCTCCCCAAAATATTCTTAAATTCCACAGGCGATCTCATCAGGCCAAAGACAAGGGTTTTTCGTCATTAAGTAGTGAACGGCTCTGCCAAATTTCATGTCTTCCAGTCCAGTTTTTCTAGAGAAATTTCATTTTCTCTAACTGCAAATGAACCTGGCACACTCAAAAATACCAATAATGGAGCGTTAACATGGAAAAAATAGCTTGTTTTGCCGATTTTTCTGTCTCCTCTTCGAGATACGCCATATTGTTTTTTATTTCCGCTGCTCATTACTATTGCAGTGCATTTTGCCCTACCCCAATACCCCAGGGTGGGATTTGTTTGTCCGTTGCTAAGCAGATGAATTTCCGGTAAGTGTGTGCATGTGTAGTATCATATAGCATTTCAAGATGGCGCCGCCTTAAAAGAAACGTAAGATGTCGAAGGCTGAGAGAAAAAGCAAGCGGTGGAGAGGGAAAAAAGGAGCTGAAAAATGACGAAAAGGTGTTGGAAGTAGACAAACATTCACGCTGCTGGCAAAATGGAAAGAGGAGAAGTACGAGTGTGGGAACAAGACAAGGTTGCAATTTTTGAGTCCTGGTAAGACCAAGTACAAAACTCAGAAAGCCGTAAAGGAAACTCTTGTTATGAGGGGCATGGGAAAATGTCTTCACGACCATTTGGCTAGCGCATCAAGCTCTGAAGAAAGCCAAACAGAGGACCCAGAATTTTTGCCAAGCAGTGAAGGTGAAGAAACAAAAGAATCCCAAATGAAGCTGCCGAAAGGAGAAGAGATGGAAAGGCGGTTGTTTGTTTGAGTCATCTCAGCTAATGGCTTTGGTTCAGCAAATAAATGACACGTCTAAATACAGCACCAGCGATTGCAACGGCAATTTTCTCGATTTTGTTTCAATAGCATTATATTCCTTGACCTATTTTAGTGAGCTTGACCTTTCTATAGTAGCTTTCACATGTCTTTGTGGCATGGACAAGTAACCGCATAAACTTACTTATTTTGACATAGTTATTTAGCTGCCACACAATGACTTACATATTTTATATATCAATAATAAAAACAATAATAATAATTAACAATTTTTGGACGAGGTTGTGTAAAATATCGTGATTTTTGAGTGGCAAGCGACTGAGGCAGATAATATTGATCTGCAAGACACTGACGAATTATAATATTTTGCTAAAACCAAGTTCAATAATAATGGTGTTATTATCAGATCACTAAGTTGGTTTTTCGTGGACACAACTACTCATGAGCAGAATATTATTTATGGCTAAATCACTGTTGGATACTTATGTGCATGAGCAGACCATTATTTGTAG
>CALNXI010002499.1:0-10000 GCA_942486025.1 Porites evermanni | reverse complement strand
GTCTTGCATAGTATTCCTGTGAATAACACGACCCATATAGAGGGCCTTGAAATAGCCCAATCAGTTCTCATGACAGTAAATGATTTTTTTAGGTAACAGGGGGTACTTATGTTGTTATTCAAATTTCGGTTTCAGTTTAAGACTGGTCTTGTCAGTATAGAAAGTCACATTTCAGTATTTTTAGTATAGATTTTTGATTCTCTGTGACATCATTTGGTTGCCACTAAGACAACCTGTTATTTTTCGATAATGTAACCAGAAAACAAAATTAGATGTGGTATTACTGACCTCTAGCTCTTTGGTTGAAGATGTCATGCCATTTTCACCATCATACTTACCAACCAAAGCTTGTTTTTCTTGTTAATTTAAATTGTGGACATGGAAGTTTTTGACACTTTACATTGTGGTATTTTCACAGAACAACGTATATCCAAATGCACAATATTTCCATCTTATTGTAACAGCCTTAGTGTCAGTTGTAGGTAAAGAAAAAAATCATGAAGACTATGATACGAAAATAATTGTTTATTGTGCAACATCCTTTGTATTGTAAATATTATAAGAAAAAAGATCAAAAACTATTTCTTGCTTTTGGATTTTCCCTTCTTTGCTGTAGGCCACTTTGTATTCACAAGATCTTGGAGGGTGATATGATACACCTAAAAAATAAAATGAACACAAGTTGTCAACAATTTATTAAAGCTCCTGTCATTCTGATCATAGTTTCTTTAAGTGCTAGTGCTTGCAGGTACTTGTTTCTCTTCGCTTCTTGCACAAGCACAAACCCGTGATTGAAATGGATGTTCAGAATGCAAGCTGATGAATTATGGCTTTATACAACAATTATAAGACAAGGATTATAAACTTACATGAGACCTGACTGGGTCCTCGTAGTCCTTGATGTTTTCGCCCACAATTGCCCGGACAACCTTCTTTATACATTCGGGGAAAACGAATGTGGGCTGCCCGCCTGTCAATTTACCCTTGCCGATTTTGCAACCATACTGGAAAACAAAAGAGAAAAATACGTCAGAAAATTTACTAACACATTTCTAATATTGTTTCCAAGCTCAATAATCAAAAATAGTTCGTAGTAAATCTTTACATAGACTTGCTACTTATTTACGTTGACGCGCTGGAGGGATTTGCCACATTTGGCTCGCTTCATTTTTCCTACCAGGTCATATTGTGCAAGTACCATCTAATAAAACGAACGGACCAAAAAAGAACAGGAGAAATTAAGGGTCACTTTTTACTAATATGGAATTTAACATTTAACAGGTAGTCACTCACCCACATTATCCTGTAGAGTCGGGAGTAAACTCTATGCTGCATTTATGCGGCCGTCTCTGAAGGCTTTCTTTCTGCCGTGCAAATGAGGTTGGCAAGGCCTTCGGGTGTTTTTGTCCTAATCTAAACGTAAAAATGGTAGAAAAAGCTAAAGAAACTGTTTAAAAACCACACACTATATCAAATTGGGAAGACCAGAATGAAATATACCTACCCGTAGCGCTCAAATTCTGCATTTAGAAGAGAAGCCTCACGATGCAAACCGGCAGGCATCTTTGCTGTGGGAAACAGGCGTGAATGGAAAAATTGCCGGATAGGAGTCAAATTACTCTGCTGCAATCTCCGGTGGTCAATTTCCTTAGAAACGGAAATGGAAATTTCTCTCTCCACTTCCGGTAAGTCCAGCAACTTTCAGGCGTTTTTTTCTTTTATGCGAAGAAAATTTTAAAAAAAACACTGGATATGCATATTACATAACTAAACCTCAATGGTGGTAAACTTTTAAGGACAAAAAAAATGTTGAAAATTTGCCGGTGCAGATACCTTAAATGCAACACCACCATCTGGCAATCAGACCTCAGCACAACACAAAAAGGTGAAATATTACAATTTGTCTATTAGCAACGAAGAGAAAGAGGAAAAAGTATTGTTCCTAATGGACAAGTTCACAATTTTTCTAAACAGGCTAAATGTCAAAGTGTATTTTCATGTATTTTCCAACTGTTTTTACGCTGTTTTAAGAGGCAGTCCCGCTAACAGCGGTCCGGTTGATTTTGCGTCAGAAAAAAGTTTCCCTTTAAACTTTGTACACTAAAAGGGTTTGGTATATAAGTAATAAAAATGATTTTCTTTTTTGCAAATAACATATTTCCGCTTTCCTACAGGCGCGATCACGTCCGGGCCAATTCGTCTCCTCCAGAGCCCGGTTTGAGGACTGAAATTTGTCGTTTTTGAGGGCCGCGCCATAACAAAACTAAAACGAATTATAAAATATCTTTCACACCAGCTGTTTCCACTGCCTTTTATTGACAAATGAGCAAAATATCGAATTTCTTAATAATTTTGCAGACAATCTGTAAGTCCCGAAAGACACCACTCTGAGCAGGTCACCCTACTGCCAAAAAACATGCTCAGACTCGAGAGCTAAAATCTTAATTGTAGGACAAAAATCTGATATAAAATTTATATCAAGGTCAAGGCCTTACTTCATTTTAAGAGGTTCTAAGGTCAAATCTGCGGGTATCCGCCTGCACACTTAGCGGTGAGAAGGTAATTTTGGCCATCATGGCACTTTGTTTACAAAAATAACTCTGACTCTATAAGTATCATATATTTATCTACTTGAACGATCACTCGCTTGACCGAAAAAATATTCACAGCTCTAAAATTTGCTTAAATGTTTCCTCAAAACCTTCACACAAACGCTTTTAGTAATTTTATTTGAAAATCATAAAGGAAAAATATTTTAGGTTCATAGAGCTAAGGTCAAGGAAACCACTATTCCTTATATGCAAATTAGCTGGTTGTCACGCAATACCTAACCAAAGTGGATGAGAAAGCAGAGTTTGTATCATGGCGACTTGTTTTCTGAAAACACGAGAGTTTGGAGACTGTGGAGAATTTCGAGGTATAGCTGAGCGTGTGTGCTTAGATCAATGTAGGAACGATTTAAGTCAACAATTTTTCCCGATGTCATTTGAGTCGAGGGCGGATTAATAATCAAGCCAATATCAATACCTCGCTTAGAGTTGACAGCAGCCGTTGTTTCAGTCAACGTGACCAGGATGCTCAAAAGTGAACTTGATGTAGAAAACGTCCAACGCTATTGCTACACCGACTCTGAGATTGTAATAGGATACATCAACAACGACGTGCGACGCTTTCATGTTTACGTTGGCAATCGCGTATAGCATATCAGAGACCGCAGCTCTCCTGAAGAATGGTTTCACATCCCTGGAAAAGAAAACCCAGCTGATGAGGCCTCCCATGGTCTAACAGCAAAGGAACTAATACAAAGTAAACGCTGGTTCAAAGGAACTAACACAAAGTAAATGCTGGTTCAAAGGACCAAGTTTTCTGTGGCAAAAAAATCCACTTCTCTTACAACACCAGCCTATTTGCGCCCCGCACCCTTCAGACATCGAAGTCAGAAAGGATCCAGCATCCACGTTGGCCACAAAAGTCTACAAAACCAAGACCTTTCAAACCAGATCTGGAATATTAGAACCTGACCGCTTCAAGCATGTCTCCACACTCAACCGCCTCAAGCGATGTATTGTTCAAGTACAGAGAGCAATTGAAAGGCTTAGACCAAACAAAGAGTACAACTGGCGCCCTAAAGAAGGAACCCCCTTAGTTGAAGGGCTCTCTCAAGCCGAAAGTATAATTCTGAGATCCATTCAGCACCACTGCTTTAAAGAAGAATTCGAGACCCTTAGTAAGCTCGAAGGAAATGACAAGCAATTTCAAGATCGAAAGAATGCCTTAACAAATGGCCTAACAAATGTCCTTGTTAAGCTCAGCAGCAACCTTCACAAGCTAGACCCATTCATCGATAAACAAGGCCTGCTAAGAGTTGGAGGACAACTTAAGAGCGCAACCTCACCTTATTCAACTACGCACCCCATTGTTATACCTAAGAAGGGTCATGTGGCCACTCTTCTCATAAACCAGTTCCATCATGGGAAGCAGCATCACCAGGGTTACAGCATGACTCACAACGCTATCCACCAAGCTGGATATTACATCATCAACGGTCGTTCACTAATCTCTCACATCGTGTCCAAGTGCGTTGTATGTCGTAAGTTATGCGGCCACACCCAAAATCAAAAGATGGCAGATCTACCACCTGAACGCGTCACGCCAGCTCCTCCGTTCACCTACACTGGAATGGACGTGTTGGGCCCATTCTACATTAAAGAAGGACGGAAAAAGCTCAAGCGATGGGGCCTGATATTCACCTGCCTTTCATCACGTGCGATTCATTGAGAAACCTTGAACAGCATGACGACGGATTCGTTCCTGAATGCTCTCTGAAGTTTCATCAGCCGCAGAGGAAAAGTTCGAGAGCTTAGATGCGACCAGGGAACAAAGAGTACCTTTCAATTTTAATACTCCTCATGCTTCACACATGGGAGGTATTTGGGAACGTCAAATACGTACCACATGATCTGTCCTGTCATCACTGTTATTAGATCATGGAACCCAGCTTGATGATGAATCCCTACGCACACTTATGACAGAAGCCGAGAGTATTGTCAACTGCCGTCTTCTTACAGTAAAGAACCTGTCAGACCCGTTAGCACCAGAACCACTGACCCCAAACCACTTGCTGACTCTTAAAACTCAAGTTGTGTTGCCCCCACCTAGAAAGTTCGAGTCACCGGACCAGTATTTCCAAAAAAGATGGCAAAGGGTTCAGTACCTCGCTAATCAACTCTGGCTACGCTGGCAGAAGGAATACTGCGCCCTACTCCAAAAGCGACAGAAATGGACCACTCCCAAGAGATCGATGAAAGAAGGAGACGTCGTACTAGTCTGCGACAACGAATCCCCGAGAAACCAATGGCCCTTAGCAGTCGTCACGAAAGTGTTCCCCAGCAGCGATCAGCTTTTCAGAAAAGTGCAGATTATGACATCAAGAGACAGAGAGAAGAACTTCTACGAGCGACCAGTAAATAAGCTTGTACTACTCTTAGCAAAAGAGGACATTGCGAACTGAACCGATTTACAGTGATTTAGTTTTATCAATTCAATAAGTTTGATACCGTTTCATACCAAATCAACAGATTTTATATTTTTATATCGCTTCTTAAAACTCTTTAGGCTTTTTGGTAAATGAAGAACATTTAGGGAAGCAGTGTAATGGTACCCGTGTGCCTTAGTTTAGTTTTGTTGTATTTTTAGCTATTTTCTTTATTGTAACCGCATTTTATGTCACAATGATTTTCCGCCAGCCGTCACGTGACCTTAGCTTAAATACCCCTACACGTGTGTTGTTTTCTCTAAGGCTCACAGAAATTCGACGGGTAACCACTTTCATGCTTTATTGCTGTTCAACTCAGACCTACTAGAGCGTTTGACCCAACACGTCCTACAACGGGATCGCTGCAAAAGTTGGCGCAATAACCCCAGCCTTGTGGAACCTGTGAGTCGCTTAGTTTTTCTTAGTTTCACGGATCTCTCCGACACCGGAGCTGATGCCACTACAGTTAGAAGTAGAAAGAATCGATGGTCTAATTGTACAAAGACTTGACAGACGTATCCAAGTTGAACTACCGAAGGCGTACGCTAGAGAAAGCATTCCATCCAGACAAGACCAAATCCCGACTCCAGAGGTTGCGGATAAGTGGCCACACCTTCAGAAAATACGTGATAAGATCCCGCCCTATGAAAAGGACGCAGAAATTGGCTTGTTACTGGTTGTAACTGTTCAAAGGCAATAAAACTAAAGGAGGTTATACATGGCACCAGTGAAGATCCTTATGCAGTTCGCACTTTGTTAGGATGGTCTATCGTGGGACCTGTCGTGACCTCAGACAGCTCTTTGGAAGACCACGCCCTGAATTCCACATGCCATTGCACCCTAGCGAGAGAGAGAGTTCCCGGAGATCGTGAGAGCCAATTGAGATTCACGCTTAACGGAAAAACAAAGGAGTTGATAAATCCAACTGCAGTTAATCAGATGTTCGAACTAGATTTCTCAGATCACAAAAACAGCAGAAGGCATGGTTTGTCTAAAGAGGATAGACGATTTCTGGAAATAGTCGAGCAGGGAATTCATCAGTGCGAAGACGGCCATTACGAACCTCCGCTGCCATTGAAAATCGAGCGCATTGAACTGCCTAATAATAGAGAGACAGCTCTCCACAGACTTGATCAGCTGAAACAAAGATTTCAAGCTCCAAAGGGACAGAAAAATAGAGAGGACTATGTAAACTTTATGAAAAACATCATTGAAAATGGCTATGCAGAGAAGGTACCAAACATGCGCAAGTCGGAATTAGTTAGCAATATTTTAAATTATAGAATATTAATCTGTATACATAGTTTCGTATTTAAGTTGTAGCGTTATATTAAATTGTTAATGCCTGATGTATTTACCGTGTTTTTAAATAAAGATGATGATGATGAACCAACCTAGGTCCTGAGGACCTTAAGGGGCATCGCTTCTTGGCATTTTGGCTAAGCCAAGTCAAGAGGTCCCCCTAGATTTTTTTTCTTAGGTGGTTAAAAGAGGAGCCCTTGTCTCATCCATTGAGATGTCCAACACTGATGCTCCCAAGGTTGTGGGAGAGCTGCTTATTCAAGTGATTTCAGAAAGTCTCAATGAACCCAGTACATTGCCTGAGCTGTTTACCCCCCCGTCACCGTCGCCCCCCCCCCCCTGGAGAGCAAAAATCTGATGGATGGTTCTGATCGCCCCGCGGAATTACCTGAAGCATTGCTAAGACTCCAGAATTCTGGGCATCATTTACAAGTTGTGATGTGCGCTTCATGGAATGTGCGAGGGAACAACGTTCGAATTCGCAAGGAGCTCTCTGTTTGTTTTTCGGTCGATTCAGTTATTACCAGCCAAGATATTATCATTGGCTTCAATAAAGCGGGAATTGATATCGATGATATCACTTCAATTCAGCGTAGAGCGAGTAACAACTCGTGGGTGGTGACCTTTGGTAGTAAAGCTGTTAATGATGCGGCTCTTAACGAGCACTCCATTAGTATCACCGGCTGCTCCGTTCTTCTTGGGGACGGTGAGAATTGTCTCAATTGTTAAGATCTACAAGTTCCCTGATGAGATGCCTGACTGTTGTTATTGGCCGTTTAGCTCATTACAGCAGAGTAATTTCCTTTCAACGCGACCACGTGGCGGACACCGTTTTCAACAGTGTTCGTATCGCGAGAATGTTTATCGAGCGACCTATTCCCGCTCAGACCTTCATTGCCGGCGAGTTCATACGTTTTTGGTACCCGTCCCAACTCAAGACTTGCCGCAAATGCGGTTCAGAAGACCATCTTGCGGCCGCCTGCAAGTCCCAACGTTGTTTTAATTGCGAGCGACCCGGCCAGTGCACGGAGCAATGTGATATGCCAGCACTCTGCCGCGTGTGCCTTGCTGACAGTCATGAGACCTCAACCTGTCGTTTTATCTATTACAGCTCTAACGTGACCATTGCCAAGTCTGCCAAACCCGCCGAAACGTCTTACTCTGGGGCTGCCAAGAACGGAAGACGTGACATGACGCTGCGAGGAAGGCCGAGGAGGAAAGCAGCTGCGACAAGTACGAGGAGGAGGAGCGCGTGAGGCGCGAGGAACGTACATGCAAGGAGAAAGAGGAGAGGGATAGAAAGGAGAAAGAGAGGAAAGAGAAGAAGAAGGAGCGAAAGGAGAAAGAATGAGAAGAGAAAGACTGTGAAGATCGGAGGGAGAAAAGAAAGCATGACAAGCACTACGACGGAAGGCATAAGGATGAGGATGACTACAGAAGGGATGAGAGGAGCGATCGCAAACCGGATCATGATCGCTTTTGTTGGTCGCGCGATCGTTCCTCTCATCACCACCCCAATTATAGTGAGAGCGAGTCTGGCTCTGAGAGCAAGGGATGGACCAAAGTTTCCCATCGGAAAAGCAAGCATAAGAGTAAGTCATACTAATTTATTTTAATTAACTACCTTCACATATAACCCACTTAGAATTGTTACTATTAATGTTCGTGGATTAGGCACTACCAGTCCATATACTATTGGTTAGATATCTTTTGCAGGTTGCCCAGTGGAATCCAAGAATTAAAATCATCACTATAACCCAACCATTTCACCAGAGCTTGTTTCTTCTTATAATCCCTGCCAATGACCTTTTCAATGCGAAATACATGCTGTTTTGCTGGCAGTAATTCTGGTTCATAAAAGCTGCCTTGCATTTCCTCATTATTGAGATCCTTTAATCTGTAGGTAAGTGGGTTTGTGGATTGGATTTTATCGATCAGGAATATCTCCTCAGTCCAATTAGGTGTGTTACTCTTTATCAAACACCTTTCTCTTGTACTTACTTATTCTTACTTTATGACCAATCTTGCATTTGGGTTTAGATGACAATTGCTTCACATCACCATACAGATTGTAATACACGGCACTTTCATTCTTCTTCTTACTAGCTTCTACAGGTGTCATTTTAATAGAACTGTGTTTGGTATTATCATATTGCTCCAATATTTTTGGTAGTATGCCTTAATATAGGGTAATACCCTGGACAGTAAACTGCTTCCACATTTTGGTTTTAATTGTACGGTTCCATCTTTCACGTACACTAGATTTTTCCTCATTTTCGGTTGAGTATAGTGTTATACCATTCTTTTCCAACAGTTCTTTCTACAACATTCTTTCCCCTTATCAGTCCAAAGATATTGTGGCTTACGTCCCTCTTTGAAGATAGTTTTGAACGCCTCTGTGACAGTTTCCCCTTTCTTATCCTTCAATGGGACAATCCAGCCATATTTGGAGAATAGATCTAGTACCATGAGAAGATATCTGTAACCCTTGTTCCATTTGCTGAACTGTTGCATTTCAAGCAGATCTGAGCATCAAATTTTGTCAATACTGGTTGTAATAACACGCCGCAGAGTAAAGTTGCGTTTTATTGGTTTATGTAATTCGTCTGCTAATTGCTGTTACCAACTGATACCCGATGGCTTTTCTAGTTTAAACCAAGACCAAGTTTCTGTTTTGTGTTTATTAGATTTCTAGCTAACCAGTGACCCCATTGTCGTTCATTATAGGGCATGGCGTCTAACGATTTTACCATTTTGCGGTCAGCTTTATTTTTGCACTTTCGGTTATCACCGCAAACACTATAACCAATATCACGTTGCATGGCCACTACATCAGTTGGCCCAGTTGGTTGATCATAAATTTCTAATATTTCACTAGTTTCTGGATTGTATCTTACTTCGTTTTCGAGATCGTTGTAGGGCCCGGTGTATTTGTGGCCTGGTAAGGTCCATTCTCTTGCTTGTCTTGGTAATTTTCCAATAGCCTTGTGAATATCCAAAGCGCCTCCATCCAGATCTTTCATGTTTGTTTTAAAGTTTTTCGTTGGTCGTATTTTGGTTGATAATTGGTCAAGAGCTTGAGACCCCACATTGTGTATTACTGGATTCAATTTGTCCAGAGCGTAGTCGATAGCTTTTTTCTGTAACTTTTTATTGCATAATGCTTCTGACCCATCTCAACTGCTTTTTTACCCATGCAAGGGAGCCCGTGACATACAAACGCATCAAGAGCAGTACCAGCTAATGTGTCCATTACGCCTGCCCCAAGGACAGGCTGATCTACTTTCCCTTCTATACAAACTTAAACTTTTTTATTCCCCATTCAGCACAAGTGCACCAAAACATAAGTCTACCATTTTTAGCAGTTTTGTAACCCAAAGGTTCTACACATTCTTTTTGTTTCTTCTGTTTAACACAATAAGATTTCACCATTATTATATTATATAATTATTGTTTAATTGCTATCAATACTGTCTGGAACATAAGTATCATGGCTGCTATCTGACTCATAATCACTCTCACTCAAGGGCTGACAGTTGCAGCGCTCGAAACATCCATATTGATTCACATAATGTGGAGTAACTTCTTGGCAATAAACAAAGAACTTTTCAGACATTCTATATAATAGGAATACATAAAATAGTTTATCAGAAATTGGTGATT
>CALNXI010002498.1:49401-73489 GCA_942486025.1 Porites evermanni | reverse complement strand
CGGACGCCTTGAAAGGCAAGGAAAGAAAGCCGTTGTGTAGACTGCGAGTAGTCTCTTATTTTCTTTCGAGTCACGGTTTAAATAGTGACATCCGGCATTGTCATTCTAAAAAGTTGTAAAATGAAGTACTCTATATTTTTGAAGATTAAAAGTTTGAGAAATACCGAGTTTTTCAAAATGCCTCTGGCATCGTTTGGTCTGTCTCCTCACTGGATCGTACCTCCCCGTAAAAAATCCTAGCTATGGGCTTGAATACAAATCAGATGCAAGTTCGTTATGATGGATACCCTGTCCGGAACTTTAGTTTGTACTAAATTGAACAAATATTTGAAGTTTCTGTTCAATTTACACTATTCAAGAATTTTGACATTTCCTAACAACAACCACGCAAAGGCAATATTTAAACGAGCAATGACAGTTCTAAGGGATTTATCCTTACTTCAGACGGGTCTCTGCAATTCTGCCAGCCCGAGACCCCAAACTCTCTAACCCGTCCGAGATGGTCCCAATTTGAGCTGGTAATAATCAAAGATTATGGTGTACCTGCGGTGTACTTTCGACCGAATCTCGATACCAGGCTCTCTCTCTTTTGCCAAGTTGATGGTGATGTCATTAGCCCCTGCAAAATCTGCGGGGATGCCAAATGCGTGGCCCAATGAGGATTGTTCCATGCAATCTCAATTCAAATCAGGAGTCAAATGTATTAGGAGTGTGTTCTTCTACGTTGAACACAATAACTATTGGAGATAAAGGACTTCACACTGCTGATCAGAAGCCCAGAAAAGGGTATGATAATTGTTTATTATACACTTCTCCATACAAACATCTCCGCTGGAGGTTTTTAACTTGTAACTTGGCATTGTTGTTACAATGAAAATAGTCGAGGATGGGTCAAGGACAGTTACTGCCCTTTCCAATAACACGCAAACTCTTAAGTTCAAAAGCCAACTAACGTTTTTGTTCTTTACTGCCATCAATCATCTTAACAGACCTCTAACAAAACAGACGGTTCTTTCTGCGAGTTCAAAAGTTCATGGATGGCGGTTTGTGATTGGTGGATTTAGATCCATTTTTAGTTATTTTCTGTGTTTCAAGGTTTGTTGCTTATTATCATAATTGTGACTGATGGTGGCGAAAAATGCAATTGTAAGCTGGCTGTTGAATTTCAGAGTTAGCATGTTAATGAAAAGCGCAGTAAGGACGCAGTTACATTATCTTACAAGCGTACAAACTGGCCTCAAATTTCTCTTCTGTTAGAGGAAAAAAGGAAAAAAAAGTTATCCCACAAGATATAGCAAGCATATGGAATATCTCTGGCCATAGGGCTTCTTATAGTGCTCATTCCTCTATAAGTCAATTCTCTGTAAAGGATGCTGTTGATCGTCCGTCATCCTTCATGTAGCCTCTATTACCGCTTTGCAGATTTTGCAGCTTGAGCAGCTTCTTTCGCTGAGAGAAAAAAGGAAAAATAAGTGCTTAAAACAAATAATATTATATAATCACAACTACCAATATTTGCATATCCATTTACCACTATTTTCAAGCAACCCACCTTACAAACACTGATTAAATAAACTACAATTGAATACCTGAGGATTTTGAATAATGAGCCTCTTTTGGTCGAAAATGTTTCATGCCCGAGATAGTTAACAGTATGTTGGCAAACAAAGCAACAATTGTGTAGTTTCCGATTTCAAACACTAGGAATTTTAAGTAAACTTTCAGAATTTAGAGACAATAAAATTGTACCTTTTTTCTCTTCTTCTCTTTTCCGTGCTGCCTCTTCTCTCTGTTTTCTAATGATTGCTAGTCGTGCTAAGTCACTCCGAGCTTGATCTGTTTTACCCTCTGCTTGAAGTTTCCTCTCTCGCATTATATTTTGTTGCCGGGCAATTTCCTCCCTAAAATCAATTTCAAAGCAATTTATGAAGGTAGTAGTTGAAGTTACAAGGTAACACTTACAACAGTGCTCCTGAAAGGGTTTTGTAGAGCGTGAAAATGAATGTCATGAAAGTGATGAAACTCTCCAACCAAACAAGCGAAGTAACTGGAAAGTACAAGACACCAGAGCCCCTAGTGGGTCTAAAGGTATGCAGTAGTTTTCAAGGTTTTTGTTTATTACTTTTTTCCATGGACTTAAATCACACCTCAATTTTCTATGTCATTTTCTATGTTACAAACTTAGGGAGCAAAATGTTGTACTAGCAATAGATCGTTTTCTCATGACATCACAGAGTATGCCAGAAAATCTCTGTGAGGATCGTATTACCCTGCAAGCAAAGGTTTCTCCCTGGCATGGCTTTTAGCATTTGCAAATTTATTTGCGTGGCATGTCAGTTGTGTCTATGCACCTGACAAGCAATGTAAATGAAATCACAAATGCTGCAAGCCATGCCAGAAAGAAACCTCTGCTTTCAAAGTAAGATAAAATATTTCCTCATGTATAAAAAATTCTTTGTTCCAAGAAATTTACATAGCTGGTCACCACGTGATTGAAAGCGACCTAATCAGGGATGTTGCTAAGAGCCAGCTGCCGGCTAATTTCTCCGGCTGAAAAAGAGCTTATCACCAGCTCAAACTGAAAGTAAAACAAAGACATGTGGGAATTTTAGAGATGGAGATGAGTAAAACAGCTGGCTTGACTAACCAAAAAGCCTGATTCTCATTTTCTTAGCTACATCCCTGCCTAATACTGGAAAAACAGAACTTGCAGTAATGATTAAAAGCTCAAGAAAGCCTGTTTCCATTCTGATCATCTTAAACATGAGGAGATATTGACACAGTCAGTTACTAGGTTGCAATAAATAAACCCCAGTGTTTAAATCACTGTATCAATGTAATAAAAGATTCTTTTCATCACAGTCAAAAAAAACTGCTGGCCCTGTTTCACAGCTTTTTCACTGATCTGACTCTTGTAGAATGCACAGAAACCACAGGCTTCACACAAATTTGTGGATGCAAAATTCAAGGACTTTTTGTAGACTAAAGGTTGTTAGTGAACCATAGAAACCCTGACAAATACAAGAACCAATCTCTTGCCATGATGAAAAAAAAACCAAACTTCAGGTAGCCAATCAGAACACAAGATTCACTTCACCTTGCCCGCTTGCAGACTCAGACAGGCTAAGTGAAATGAAACGAGAACTGGGCCTGCAAAAAAATGTCCCAAGACAGGAATGGCAGGCAGTTGACATGTCCCTCACTTGGGCATGAGTAATAGTTAATATGAAAGTGAACACGATCTTAGCAGTAAAATGAACAAACTAAGCTGTTGAAAAAGAACCTGAAAAAATTCAGGCTTGACCTGGAATCGAGTCCTGAACTTTGTGATGCCCGGATGCAATGCTCTATCCATTGAGCTAATCAAGCCAACCTGACAGCATATATTATTATTTCCACCATCGTGTACATTACAAACTCTTCTCACTTTCATATCTTCATCTGCAGTTCAAAATCATTATGATTCAACTCATATATTTCAATTCAGTAATAAATTTATATTACTACTGACAGTAAGACTACAAACCTTTCTCTTCGAGATAGCTGTGGCTTATCATCATTGACATCTACATTGGTTGCCTTTTTCGTTTTTTGAGCTACTCTGTTTGGATTTTCTATTTCTATGAGACCACTGACTCCTTTAGGTTTTCCCTACAGCAAAAATAAAGAGTTCCAGGATGATGATGATGATGATGATGATCACTGCATGAAACAGACAAAAGACTGCAGCATACCATCTCTTCCTCACTTCCTGAATCCTCATCACTATCAGATTCAAGTTTCTTGGAAGTAGCCCCATCTTCATCACCAGAACCTTCACCTTCTTTTCTCTCCTGGATAAAGAACATTAAAACTCAATTCAGTCAAAACATAGGCTGGATTCATTTGCAACATATGCGTATAACCGTCGCATTTGCCCACTGGAATTTTCTTAAATTGTTTTTAAGGCTTAAAAACAATTAAATACTCCAGCAGGCAAATGTGACAACTAGTTAAACCATCACAATCTAAGTAGGAAGAAGGCAAAGCAGTTAATTTTATTATAGCAGTACATCAACTATGCACTAGATGTGCAATAATTTCAATGGAAATGAGAAGCACCTTGATATGCTGATAAATTGTATATTAACATGCTTCTCAACAGCTAATTAATTGTTTTAACAACAGCCTTGTGTTGTTCTAATAAGGCTATTGTACTTTTGATGTAGTACTGTACGTCTAACAATAACTAAAGAATGCCACACGTTAATGATTTTATTTACATCTTTCGAAATTATGCGGGTATTGCATCACGCGTGTCACAGTTCAAAAATCACGTTTTTTTAAGGAAGTTAGAAATAGGCCTGGTACGACGTTCCAATTATATTATTACAATTACGAGGCATTAGAATTTCATTGTAATTGCTTTACTGATTTTCTTAAATACAAAATGAAGTGAAATAAAGCCATTTTACCCTCCAATCCTGCTGTCGTTTCTCCTTTTCCATTTCCATTCTTAATTCTTCAGCATCAGTAAAATGGCGCCTTCGACCTTTATGATGTCCTTTTCCTCGTCCTGTGTATACAACCACAGATATGCCATTTAGCAAGCAAATTAATAAGACAAAAAGAGAAGATATTTATAGACCTACCTCCTCGTTTAGACATTTTCTACAAAGAAAACAGGTATACAAATTGGTATACTATGGGTAGATAAATTTTTCTCGCTCCTCGCTCCCTCAATGGCAAAAAAGTAGCGAGCCCGCGATACCCTGGACATTGGTGGGCATACATGAGATAGGCATATATGACATACCTACCTAAAACTTAGCAGCCTAGCCTCCACGTCTAGCACGCCATGTTTGACAGAACGCCATGTGGAAATTTTGATTAGAACTTGGGTGAAAATTAACAGTGAATTAAGGGAAATAATATTAGATGAGGTGATTACCAGAAAGAATTAAGCTTAGCTCTGCTACTTTGTATCAACATGGAGGAAATCGTGGCCAGCGTGGCGGATTTAAAGTTCGAGATAGAGCTTCAGCTTTATAATCAAGTTGGAGTGCAACCTCTTCCATTCCAAGGAATGGACAGTACCATTCTCATCTCATGTGTTATCTGTTTTAGAGTTCTGTACACTAAAGACAGCGGCAGCAATTATTCCACCACCTAAAGATGATTGTATTGTCTACAAGACAACGGGACTGTAGGAGTATTTGCTTACCATTTAGTTTCTCCCTTGTTATATTGCTAGCTAGCTATAGGCCCAGTCTTTTTAATACCTAGCACTGTACAAAACTTAGGAGCAATTGCAGAATACCCAACCCACAAAATGTCGCACTTGCAAAACTGCTCCCACAGTCCCACAGTTGTGTTTTTTTATGCGAAAATGCCTAAATCTTAGCGAGCAAAACAAGTACTCCTGCAGTCCCACACTCTAGCAGTCCATGTCAAGTAACTAGTGTGCTTATAGAACGAGGTCTTCTAGTGCTCTCTCAGTCCCACAGTGCTGCAGTTGATGTAAAAATTTATTTACAAATTGGATGACTGCGAGAGCAGTCTTTTAAGTTAGATATTTAGTGACCAGGTATTCTGCAATCTAGCCAAAACTTGTAGGTGTATTCATATACATACTTTTAAAAAGTTGTGCATTGATTTAAATGACAGGTTTTTTTGCCTTGTGTTTTGTTTTTTCCTATTGATGTTCTGTTCCATAGAATCTGGTGCAGCTGTATGTGAATTTTTTATGAGGAATGTGTGTCACCGTGGTGCACTGTGCCCATTTAGACACACCAAGGGTGAAAAGACAGTTGTATGTAAGCACTGGCTGAGAGGATTATGTAAGAAAGGTGACCAGTGTGAATTCCTTCATGAGTATGACATGACAAAGATGCCTGAGTGTTACTTNGGGGGGGGGGGAGGAGCTACCCTCCTTTCATTTTGGGGATCTTGAAAAGTTCTTTTTAGTTTGTTTTGAGTGGCCACGGAAGAGAAATCTTAGCCACATAGGTGGCACCTTTATTTAACTTGTACCCACATTTTCTTTATGTTGGTGAGAAACAAAATTACATTTTCTTTGAGCAGTTGCGCTTTTGTTTAAACTAGAGGTCTCTTTTTGTTTGTGTGAATAAGATGTGGAAATTCCTTATAATCTTCTTTTTATCACTTTTTGTTGGCCTTTCCAGTTATTATTTTGAATCATTCTGTGGAAGAGTTTATTAATTTGTAACAACTTTTCTTTTGCTTTCTTATTTTCAGGAGAATGC
Source organism: Porites evermanni (assembly GCA_942486025.1). Classification (NCBI taxonomy): domain Eukaryota; kingdom Metazoa; phylum Cnidaria; class Anthozoa; order Scleractinia; family Poritidae; genus Porites; species Porites evermanni. The sequence continues at coordinate 67,244 of CALNXI010002498.1, read as the reverse complement.
AGCAACAAGGAATGCCAATATCTCCATATTGATCCAGAATCTAAAATAAAAGACTGTCCTTGGTACGACAGAGGATTCTGCAAACATGGTGGGTTGATAGAACAAGCTATTTAGACATTAGGGAGCTTAAGCAACAACAACGGGAAGGTCTACAGCTGTCAATTGACCATAACACAGATGTCCACTATCACGTTAAACACAGACTGTATGTGCCTTGGACATCTTGCTAGTAATGTCTGGTCATTACAAGACAGCATTGCCTTCTTAGCAACCAATCAGAGCAGGCATACTATTGTAGCTGTATAATAAAGAGAAATGTTCTTGAACACCAACAAAAGTTACGAGGCTGTTAATAACAGCAAACGACACTGATGAAGGGATCTGGATGGGTTCCGAAAGCTCTGCGTAACTTTCAAGAAAAAATGTTTGGTGTTGAAGAATATTTTTCTATAATTTTAGAAACTTACTAGGAGTTTCAACATGACTTTGAGTGCTGCCACTGGAAGTTAAAGATGTAACTGGTAATGTTGTTGATAAACTTATGTAAAGATAAAGGTCATGAAACTGAGACTTTAAAAATATCTAGACCAGTAGTACATGCATGTACATGTAGATAGTTGAAACATCATTGTCAATAAATGTGGTGACCATTAAGACAAAAAAATGGACGAGCACTATCCTGCACATGCCATGTTGAATAATATTAAGTTCATTATCTTAAGTTGGTAATAACAAAACCTACTTTCTTATTTACATAATACCAAGTACTGGGACAATAAATAAAACATACATAATTTAAACTCCTTTATTCAGGTCCAAGTTGTCGGCACCGCCACGTCAGACGTGTGATTTGTCTTAACTATTTATGTGGGTTTTGTCCAGAAGGACCCAAATGTAAACACATGCAGTGAGTATATAACACCAGCTTTTTATGTTTTTATGTTGTCATATTTATTTTTGTGGCTAGTAATAACAAAAGCTTATGGAGTGCGGGCAGCAACTTTGTGCTTTGCATCAGATTACAAGATAGAAAGAAGGTCCAAATACTCATGATCAGATTGTTTTCTGTGCATTCCTTTCATTTTTAGTGGAAGTCCAAATAAAGCTGGCTACATACATGTATGTGACGTGTATGTGTAACAGAACTTGGAGTTTAGGATTGTGGGCACCTCTTGTCCCCAACAATATTAATTTCCTTTTCCCAAGCACAGATGTATGATATGATATGAAGTGCATGTGACTTTTTACTCATAGACTGTGGCTTTTTACATGACACATTATGTTGGCCCATCCCTCAATTCAAATGTTTCCCACCATTCTTTGGCATTTACAATGTACAGCTGTAAACATGCCCTCCAGGGGCCAAAAAGACAAAAAGTCATTTTGACATCATTGTTGTGTTCCATGTGTTCTTCTTATTCCTCTTTTATGTAACTTTCAAAAATAATAATGATAATTCTAATATGTGCTAGCTCTTGTTGTGTGTCTGTTAAGTCTGGCAGTGCTAAATTAAATTAAAAAAGCGGTTTATTTGAAAGTATGAAAGTGCTAATAATATTGAGAACACTATTTTTAAATCTCTTACTGGAGACAAGACTGCCATTTTATGTGGTCATCTGAGCCATGTAAAGGTCAAACCTTTTGCACGGCAAAGGCAGTCCCTTCATTTCTCAGTTATTTTAAGACCCTGAGTATTGGTTCCCCTGGAATCAAAACCATAACCTTCCACTCAACAGTCAAGCACACTACCGGAGGAGCCAATCCTGCCCCAGAAAATAGATAAAATGAATCTCCCATCATAAATTTTCTGTTTCTTCAGTCCTAGGTTTGAGCTCCCTGTGAAAGATGAATCAGCCGACAAGAAAGCAAACATTGTTTGTCACTACTGTAATCAGCCTGGTCACAAAGCATCAAGCTGTCCAGCTAATCCTCATAAAGAAAACTTTAAGGTAAAAAATGACCCTTAAAGGATATCTTGTGGCTGAAGCTTTTGAAGATTTGTTTTTTTCTCAAAGATGCAGTACTGTGCACAGCAGGTTTAGGTGACATGGTGTTTTATCCTGGTGTCTAGGTTAAAATTAACATAATTTTTGTGGGTCGTAAAATCGATTACAATAAAGTTGAGTAGGTATTTGGTCTAATGTTTTGCAGATGATGAATCAGTCCAATGTAAGTGTGATTCCTGTCTCAACAAATGCACATGTGGAACATGATCAGCCCATGATGAGGAGACCACTGGAGTCAGTAACCTGTTACAAGGTCTGTGCGTACAACACCCTGTCCCGTCGCAACCCTACTGATCTTAGTGTGCAAATATAGAGGTGTCTCATGGCTGTCTCTCACTGGAGACTTGTCAAGAGAGACATCTGCATTTTTGCTTTGAAAATTCCATACTAATAATGTAGTGTTGTTTGTTTGCACTGTTAAACATCCTTAAAGAAGCATCTACAGATCTCAATCATAAGTGATGGCTAATTAATTAGTCTGCTATATAGCCTTCTTATGTTTAAACTAATCACTTTTGTGTCTTCTTTCATTTACATTCAAAATACAATTATATTGTTAATACACTGGTTAATACATAAATTCTGTTGTCCATTTCCCAAGTTAATTTTTATGTTTAAACTTTCTTCTTTAGTGTGGTGACAAAGGACATTATGCAAACAAAGTAAGTAAAAATGCCATTTTTTCATGTAGTAATTTTGTACTGTGCTTTAACACTTACACCCAGATTCAATAATTAAACCTACATTTTATATGTATATGTCTTCTTGATAATAATTTTGTTGACTGCAGTAGTTAACAGATGGTTATTAATGTTAAGCATTTTAAATCTCTTACTGGAGACAAGACTGCCATTTTATGTGGTCATCTGAGCCATGTAAAGGTCAAACCTTTTGCACGGCAAAGGCAGTCCCTTCATTTCTCAGTTATTTTAAGACCCTGAGTATTGGTTCCCTGGGAATGAAAACCATAACCTTCCGCTCAACAGTCAAGCGCACTACCGGATGAGCTAATCCTGCCCCAGAAATTAAGTAAAATAAATTATTTATCTCGTCATAAATTTTGTGTTTCTTCAGTCCTAGGTTTGAGCTCCCTGTGAAAGATGAATCAGCCGACAAGAAAGCAAACATTGTTTGTCACTACTGTAATCAACCTGGTCACAAAGCATCAAGCTGTCCAGCTAATCCTCATAAAGAAAACTTTAAGGTAAAAAATGACCCTCAAAGAATATCTTGTGGCTGAAGCTTTTGAAGATATGTTTTTCTGAGCAGGTATTTGGTCTAATGTTTTGCAGATGATGAATCAGTCCAATGTAAGCGTGATTCCTGTTTCAACAAATGCGCATGTGGAACATGATCAGCCCATGATGAGGAGACCACTGGAGTCAGTAACCTGTTACAAGGTCTGTGTGTACAACACCCTGCCCTGTCAAAACTCTACTGATCTTAGTGTGCAAGTATAGAGGTGTCTCATGGCTGCAGTCCCTCACTGGAGGCATTTCTCAAGAGAGACATCTGCATTTTTGCTTTGAAAATTCCATACTAATAATGTAGTGTTGTTTGTTTGCACTGTTAACCATCCTTAAAGAAACATCTACAGATCTCAATCATAAGTGATGGCTAATTAATTAGTCTGCTATATAGCCTCCTTATGTTTAAAGTAATCACTTTTGTGTCTTCTTTCATTTACATTCAAAATACAATTATATTGTTAATACACTGGTTAATACATAAATTCTGTTGTCCATTTCCCAAGTTAATTTTTATGTTTTAACTTTCTTCTTTAGTGTGGTGACAAAGGACATTATGCAAACAAAGTAAGTAAAAATGCCATTTTTTCATGTGGTAATTTTGTACTGTGCTTTAACACTTACACCCAGATTCAATAATTAAACCTACATTTTATATGTATATGTCTTCTTGATAATAATTTTGTTGACTGCAGTAGTTAACAGATGGTTATTAATGTTAAGCATTGAAAAGACAGTTGTATGTAAGCACTGGCTGAGAGGATTATGTAAGAAAGGTGACCAGTGTGAATTCCTTCATGAGTATGACATGACAAAGATGCCTGAGTGTTACTTTTATTCCAAGTTTGGTGAGTGTGCGTTGTTGTCATCTTTATTTTTCTTGTCTGTTTTGCAAGTTATTGCTAGAAATAAGACCTCTCTAGGATAATTTTAGTAGATGGAAAAGAAAATCAACTGGACAGCAACTGATTTGGTTAAAAGGAGCATCTTTCATGCATCAAAGCTGTGTAGAGGTCTAAGCAGTAGTGGGACGGGGGGAAGGCGCTACCCTCCTTTCATTTTGGGGTTCTTGAAAAGTTCTTTTTAGTTTGTTTTGAGTGGCCACGGAAGAGAAATCTTAGCCACATAGGTGGCACCTTTATTTAAGTGGTACCCACATTTTCTTTATGTTATATTGTATGTTTGCTATTATCAAACAAAGATGGTGAGAAACAAAATTACATTTTCTTTGAGCAGTTGCGCTTTTGTTTAAACTAGAGGGCTCTTTTTGTTTGTGTGAATAAGATGTGGAAATTCCTTGTAATCTTCTATTTATCACTTTTTGTTGGCCTTTCAAGTTATTATTTTGAATTATTCTGTGGAAGAGTTTATTAATTTTTAACAACGTTTCTTTTACTTTCCTATTTTCAGGAGAATGCAGCAACAAGGAATGCCAATATCTCCATATCGATCCAGAATCTAAAATAAAAGACTGTCCTTGGTACGACAGAGGATTCTGCAAACATGGTGGGTTGATAGGACAAGTCATTTTAGACATTAGGGAGCTTAAGCAACGACGACAGGAAGGTCTACAGCTGTCAATTGACCATAACACAGATGTCCACTATCACGTTAAACACAGACTGTATGTGCCTTGGACATCTTGCTAGTAATGTTTGTTCATTACAAGAAAGCATTGCCTTCTTAGCAGCCAATCAGAGCAGGCATACTATTGTAGCCATATAATAAAGAGAAATGTTCTTGAACACCAACAAAAGTTACGAGGCTGTGAATAACAGTAAACATCACTGATGAAGGGATCTGGATGGGTTCCGAAAGCTCTGCGTAACTTTCAAGAAATAATATTTGGTATTGAAGAATATTTTTCTATAATTTTAGACATTTTCTAGGAGTTTCAACATGACTTTGAGTTCTGGCATGGGAAGTTAAAGATGTAACTGGTAATGTTGTTGATAAACTTATGTAAAGATAAAGGTCATGAAACTGAGACTGTAAAAATATCTATACCAGTAGTACATGCATGTACATGTAGATAGTTGAAACATCATTGTCAATAATGTGGTGACCATTAAGACAAAAAAATGGACAAGCCCTATCCTGCACATGCCATGTTGAAAAATACTAAGTTCATTATAATAAGTTGATAAAAACAAAACCTAGCTTTTTATTTACATAATACCAAGTACTGGGACAATAAATAAAATAGACATAATTTAACCTCCTTTATTCAGGTCCAAGTTGTCGACATCGCCACGTCAGACGCGTCATTTGTCTTAACTATTTATGTGGGTTTTGTCCAGAAGGACCCAAATGTAAACACATGCAGTGAGTATATAACACTGGCGTTTTATGTATTTACATGTATGTTGTCATATTATTTTTGTGACTAGTAATAACAAAAGCGTATGGAGTGTGGGCGACAATGCTGTGCTTTGCATCAGATTACAAGATAGAAAGAAGGTCCAAATGCTCATGACCAGATTGTTTCCTGTGCATTCCATTCATTTTTAGTGGAAGTCCAAACAAAGCTGGCTACATACATGCGCGTGACATGTATGTGTTATAGCAACTTGGAGTTTAGGATTGCGGGTTCCTCTTGTCCCCTGCAATTAATTTCCTTTCCCTAAACACAGATGTATGATATGATATGAAGTGCATGTGACTTTTTACTCATAGACTGTGGCTTTTCACATGACACATTATGTTGGCCCATTCCTCAGTTTTAATGTTTCCCACCATTCTTTTGCATTTGCAATGTACAGCTGTAAACATGCCCTCCAGGGGCCAAAAAGACAAAAAGTCATTTTGACATCATTGTTATGTTCCATGTGTTCCTTTTATTCCTCTTATATGTAACTTTCAAAAATAATAATGATAATTCTAATATGTGCTAGTTCTTGTTGTCTGTCTGTTAAGCCTGGCAGTGCTAAATTAAATTTAAAAAAGCGGTTTATTTGAAAGTCAGTGGTAGCATGAAAGTATGAAAGTGCTAATAATATTGAGAACACTATTTTTAAATCTCTTACTGGAGACAAGACTGCCATTTTATGTGGTCATCTGAGCCATGTAAAGGTCAAACCTTTTGCACGGCAAAGGCAGTCCCTTCATTTCTCAGTTATTTTAAGACCCTGAGTATTGGTTCCCTGGGAATGAAAACCATAACCTTCCGCTCAACAGTCAAGCGCACTACCGGATGAGCTAATCCTGCCCCAGAAATTAAGTAAAATAAATTATTTATCTCGTCATAAATTTTGTGTTTCTTCAGTCCTAGGTTTGAGCTCCCTGTGAAAGATGAATCAGCCGACAAGAAAGCAAACATTGTTTGTCACTACTGTAATCAACCTGGTCACAAAGCATCAAGCTGTCCAGCTAATCCTCATAAAGAAAACTTTAAGGTAAAAAATGACCCTCAAAGAATATCTTGTGGCTGAAGCTTTTGAAGATATGTTTTTCTGAGCAGGTATTTGGTCTAATGTTTTGCAGATGATGAATCAGTCCAATGTAAGCGTGATTCCTGTTTCAACAAATGCGCATGTGGAACATGATCAGCCCATGATGAGGAGACCACTGGAGTCAGTAACCTGTTACAAGGTCTGTGTGTACAACACCCTGCCCTGTCAAAACTCTACTGATCTTAGTGTGCAAGTATAGAGGTGTCTCATGGCTGCAGTCCCTCACTGGAGGCATTTCTCAAGAGAGACATCTGCATTTTTGCTTTGAAAATTCCATACTAATAATGTAGTGTTGTTTGTTTGCACTGTTAACCATCCTTAAAGAAACATCTACAGATCTCAATCATAAGTGATGGCTAATTAATTAGTCTGCTATATAGCCTCCTTATGTTTAAAGTAATCACTTTTGTGTCTTCTTTCATTTACATTCAAAATACAATTATATTGTTAATACACTGGTTAATACATAAATTCTGTTGTCCATTTCCCAAGTTAATTTTTATGTTTTAACTTTCTTCTTTAGTGTGGTGACAAAGGACATTATGCAAACAAAGTAAGTAAAAATGCCATTTTTTCATGTGGTAATTTTGTACTGTGCTTTAACACTTACACCCAGATTCAATAATTAAACCTACATTTTATATGTATATGTCTTCTTGATAATAATTTTGTTGACTGCAGTAGTTAACAGATGGTTATTAATGTTAAGCATTATCTTATATTTTAATATCGCTAATTAATGGTTCTTTTTCTACAAGACACAGTCCTTTTAAGTGGAAATACAGTCAAACCTCCGCTACATGTAACTGCCACTTTTTTTCAGCCCGGCGGACAAAAAAAAAACGTACATTGACTCTTGTTTAAAACCTCTCTACAACGGCCACCTCTTAAAGTGCCCGAACGTATTTATTTTCGCGTTGGGTATGTTTTTGAATCGCGTTTTTCGGCAGGAATGATTTAACTGATTTCTATGATTTTTGGCATCCTTAATAAAGAATGGTCGAACTTTAAGAAAATGTTATTTATTTTCTTACAGATATAAAAACGTTTCAGATACCGGCATATTTTTTAAAACCGCATTTTTACAAAAAATGTCAATAATTTCAAAACCCGAAGACAGATTTTTCTCTAACTTTGGCAAATGAGCGTCAGAGCACTCTAGTTTTATATCTGCAAGATTGAAGTCAATCGTGACCGTAGAACTCGCTGCACAAATAGCTGATCAAATTTAATGCTGGCACATTTGTGAAAGTTGACACTTTCTTCTGTCCCCCAAGGTGGCCGTTGTTGAGAGTTTCAGCTGTATCAAAATCAAAATCATCACTGCTTTGAAGCACTCCTAATAATAATGTTGTTGTTTTTCAGTGTCCCAAGTCAAGATCAGAGTTGATTGGATTGTGAAGAACAATTTTTTTTGTAATTGTGCCCTTGTTAGGGTAACACCTAGCTAGGGTTTGAACATTGAGATCATTTTTAACATACTGTAGGGTGAAAAACTGGCTTTTGTAGCATTGTGTAAGATATATTGTGTAGTATTCTATAAAATAACAGTTCAAATAAACAGTCATTGCCCAGAAATTTCTGAAACTCGAAAAGAACTAAACATTTCCGGATACAACCGTTCCATTCATCTAAGCTATTCGGCCCCTGCACTCAGTTTCTATCATATCCATTGACTACCTACGATTATCGAAAGTTTTTTTTCACCTTTTGTAACTAGGATATTGCAATTATTGCTTTAAAAAGGTCTCCCGAAATTTTCGGTTTGAAGAGAAAACGTGCCCCAGAATTTTCTTATGAAAGGAAGGCTACCCATATCCTCGAACTTCATTGAAGCTGACAGTTTTGGAACAGTTTCGGATGAGACGAAAAAGCCCCCTAAAACTTCCCCTGCTTTCCAGACGACTCAAGTTCTTCCAAGACATCCGAACAGATAAACAGTTTTAAGGGAGGCTTCAAATTAACCAAACAGGCTTCTAAATCATGGTGAAAACTGTTTGAGACGTTTCTGACGTATTTAGAATATTTCGGTCGAAGGTGCCCCTGATATCTCGAGCGTGGTTAAAAGGTAACGGGTCGTTTCGCCTGATGGCAGTTCGCCCGGACAAAGTCGATTCGCCCGATGTGTCTGGAGTTTTTTAAGCGTGAGAAAAAGGAATAAGCATGGAAAGACAGTGACTGCACATGTGGGATCCAAGGTTAACTAAAATATCATCCCGGAAAAGTAGGTTCACCATGTTGTAGAGTGTTGTATTTCATCTGGCGAATCGACTTAAGTCCTAGCGAACACCTTGGGGCGAATCGACTTTTGGGCGAAACGACTGCAATTCCATTAAAGTCAGTAGAAGTAGTGGTCATCGTTTTGTGTAAACTTTTAAAGTATTGTTAACCAGCATCTTGGTGATTGATAATGTTTTGTAACATCACTTGGAAAGTTGAGTGTACAACGGAAAAACTTATATATATGTTTGGTTGGTAGCATCCTCAAAGGAGCTATATCAGGCTATTTGCTATGTAGTCTGTGAGCAAGCTCTCTGGGGGGCCGCTCTGGCGGTGGGGTGGGAAAAGGAGGCCCCCGGAGAGCTTGCTCACAGGCTATTTACAATCTAGCCTGTGCGTAGTCTCCCTCTCTCAAACAAAAGGGAGGGGGATGAACGTGCACGGGCTATTTGCGTTATATTTGAAATCTGCATCAATTGGTCCAGTGTTGTTTTAAGACTTATTACAGGTAGTTATGTTTCACTGTACACCTAATGACAGCAAGCCTTGTACAAACCCTACCTGGCTGTATGGGCGGACCCATGAACTGTACATGTGTCATTTGTAAAATAATAGTACATTTTACGTGCCAATAAATGCTGAAAAACGTCCTTTTAAAAATGTCTACGAATTTTAGTGATTTTGGTTGAAACAAAAACGTGTTCAGTGAACTTATTTCACGCTAATTAACAATTATTCATGAGCTCTGAGTCAATAGCGGCCAAATGGGCTATTGACTCAGAGGCCATGAGGGCGAGAGGAATAATTGTTTTAGTAAAATCCAACTGGTTGGTAAAAAATATCGAGAATAAAACAAATTTAGCTAGTTAAAGCTAGACTTTAATCCTTTTTTGCCGCCAAAAAGCCCGCGCTTTTCGCTACTAGTTGGCTATAAGATATAGCCTAGTAGTATCTCAACCAATCAGAACGCAGCATTGATAATAGACCACCAGTTGGATTTTACTAAAAATCAATAGCCTGTGTACAGACGTCTCCCCTCCCTCGGGAAAAAAATACCGGCAGCTGCTCGGGCAGGCGCACACANCTCTGAGTCAATAGCGGCCAAATGGGCTATTGACTCAGAGGCCATGAGGGCGAGAGGAATAATTGTTTTAGTAAAATCCAACTGGTTGGTAAAAAATATCGAGAATAAAACAAATTTAGCTAGTTAAAGCTAGACTTTAATCCTTTTTTGCCGCCAAAAAGCCCGCGCTTTTCGCTACTAGTTGGCTATAAGATATAGCCTAGTAGTATCTCAACCAATCAGAACGCAGCATTGATAATAGACCACCAGTTGGATTTTACTAAAAATCAATAGCCTGTGTACAGACGTCTCCCCTCCCTCGGGAAAAAAATACCGGCAGCTGCTCGGGCAGGCGCACACAGTGGCTCCTTCCTCCGTAATGGGCTGGTGGCTTAATTATTACCTCTAAGCGTCGCTACTTCTCCCTGTGCCAAAATGAAGTAAAAGACCACTGAATGCCATACACAGTGTACATGTATCTGTTAGCTTCATCTGCACTTATTACACAGGATTCTAGAAAATTGGTGTTGAAAGTAACGCTGTTTGGTTTGTTTGTTCCAACTTTTCCTAGACTGCTTGCAGTCCACCTTTTCTCTTAGATCCGTCGAGTTCTCAGACGGAGGGAGCGCGTACGCAACACAGGTCTCCCAAGCTCGAAATATGAACATTAACAATGCTGCGTAACGTTCAAAATAAAAGGACTTGTATGGGAGAAACACATATCTTAAGAGAGGTTAGTCCATTTTTATTTAATTCCTTTCACATTCTTAGGCTACAGAAACAATCGTTTTCTCGTATTTTTGAACGTTACGCAACATTGCCGATGGTTATATTTCGAGCATGGGCGACCTGTGGTGTAGACTTGCCGGCACAAGTCGACCTCACCCGGATCAACCTCGTCCCCAGGGCGCTTTTCCCTGGCTTTCCCTCCAAAGCCAGGGAAAAGCGCCCTGGGGACGAGGTTGCACCCGGGAAGTGAGTGAGCCATATTAAATCGAAGTAAGGACTTTCTTGAAAGACTACCTGTGGCAGGCACTAAAATTTTTACAGTGACTATTTGAAGAAAATAAGAGACTGGTCGCAGTCTAACTTTTCCAGTTAACAAATGACACTAAAGAGAAAAGACAGACGGCCTCAAAAAATGAAGCGGGCGGGGACGAGAAACATTTTTTTAACTCGGACAAATATTAAGAATTTTTTTTTCAAAACAGTTGGCTTTTCACTCCAAGGGTCTTGAAAGTCAGATGACTACAGTTGACTCCCGATCTGACTCGAACCCTCGCTAACTCGAACCTCGCGCTAACTCGAACCTAGCCTGAGTATCAGGCGTTTCTGGGCGAAAAGGGGAAAGATGCGTTTCTGGCCAAAAAGGGGAAAGATGGAAGCGGAAAAGGGAGAGAGCTTCTCCCCCCTCCCCCCTCCCCCATCTCACATCTCCTCTCCCCTAGCCCCTTAGGAAGGCCTGATACTCAGGCTAACTTGAACCAAAATCGATTCTCTGAATTTCCGTCATACATTCGGCTGTATTTTACCCTCGGTAACTTGACCCCTCGATAACCAGGGCGTGATAACTCTTTCAATTTTCACTTAATATTTCTACAATTAAGCAGAGACAATTAAGTGTGATTAAAATGTTCACTTTGCAGTAACTGTTTTTTCCTTACTCCCGACCATCTTCTTCAAGCTCCCGATGACTCGAACCATTTTCGATTTCCCTTGAAGGTTCAAGCCATGGTTCAAGTTATCGGGAGTCGACTGTAGTTCCAACTCGTGCCATTCACGCTCATTTGACGAGGAAAGCACCATCTGCTGTCTGATCTGCTGTATTGATGAATGTCAGACTTCACATGATTGTTGTGACTGGGTCACTGATACTCACGCGCGAATTCCATTGTCGGTCATATACCCGGGTCATATCCAGCTATAAGGTTCACGTTACACGACTAACAATACAATTTTTCAACATGCCTTTGCGTCGATTAGAGTCCTTGCTTGTTATTCTTCAGGAAGCCAAGAACTACTTCAAAGAAAAATTCAATGCCCCTCCGACATTTGCTGTTTGTACACGAGGAAAGAAGGGTCGACTTTTGGGTGAACAAGAACACAGTGATGGCTTCGTTTTTCCCATGGTAAGCAACAGCGCTGTAAGCAAAAATGTTTTCGATGAATCAACAAAGAACGCGGTGTAGACACAGTTGGTGTTGCCTGTCGCCTTCATTCTCTGTTCTTTTTGATGTAAGGTTACGTAATCATCCCTAGTTAAAGAAAGAGAAGCTGCCCATGATCAGAAAAAGACGGGCACGTTTAGAAAGACGCCGGCTAAGACGGACTTAGAATTGCTCAGCTGGTTTTGACAGCTGTTTAGACTGCCGATTCACTGAACAATTGTTCATGAGTAAGGTATGAGCACTCCTTACTGTCCATCTGCTTGTGTAAAGCAGGAGCACCCAACGTCAATTTTCGGAAAATATCTGTTCGGAAGACGATTTGAGATCTAGAATTTTCGGAACATTTGTTGTAAAATTTCTTACTTGCCAGCCTCTACTAGGATTTTCGAACATCTAAAAAATGGTATAATTGCCCATTTTTAACGGATTCTTACCCTAAAAAGATCACCTAGAATTTTCGGGAGCCTTTTTTCTGGCTGAAGAGTTTCGGAAAGGTAAGTTTTGATCCCTATAATTTTCGGATCACTAGACTTTCAGCTAGGAAATCCGAACAGATGAAAAATTTTTAGGGGATAAAAATATGCCTATATCTACCGTTTAAATACTAAAATACCTTTAACAACGCTATATGTTTAAGTGGTTTTGAACTATATTCTCGCTGGGTGCCCCTGGTAAAGGTTCTTTGTTTATGATTTATATGGTAAAGGGTCGTAAATAATAGCTGCGTGACAGTCTTTTGTGAAGGAGGGTCCTCATCGAGCCGGGGATATGAAAAAATAGAAATTACCGACACTGAAGTAACAAGCAGAGTCTTTGCGAATGAGTATTAATTTAAGTCCTTCCAGTGAATATTTATTTATTGCTAAGTTTAATGATCTAATTTCTGATTGAGTGAACTGATTTATTTAGCAGGGTTTTAATACAACAATTCAGGATAGATGATATATGCGACACAACAAATGGACAAGGAGAAATTGAAACAAAAAGGAAAGGTCCTCCCTGTTAAAGGTGTGTATGCCAGTCTGTCGTTACTGAGATCAAGGGAAAAGACAATCGATCTTCATTGTAAGGTTTTTGGGAGGGGAGTAGAAAGGGCCCTAACCATTGCTCCCCAACCCTGGCGGGGGGGGGAAGGGGGTAATCCCTTATATAAGCTATATAAGTATGTGCCGCCCCATCGGGTAGGGTTTTTGCGCCGTTTTGATCTGAAAACGGGTATGCACTTTGCCCATTTTGGTCTGGAATTGGGTATGGTTTTTGAGGGGAGTACGGGGTTTTACGAACGTCTTTATCGTTTCAATTCCAAATGAGTAAGAAAGAAGCAGGATTTGAAGTATTTTTTGCCAAAAAAATTCGTCAAATCCATTTCGGTTTGCGCTCTAATCTAAATAATGATGACATAATTTCTGCCTAAAGGCCAGGCCTTGGTTGTTCAAACGTTGGATAGCACTATGCACCGGATAAATCACTATCCAGCGGGTAAGTATTACGGAAATCAATTACGCTATCCGCTGGATAGTTATTTATCCGGTGGATGGCGCTATCCAACGTTTTTGAACAACTGAGGACAGGTCTGAAAACGGGTATGGATTTTAGAGGTCTGGTCTGAAAACGGGTGTAGAAAATTACATTTTTTGGTCTGAAATCGGGTCAGGATTTGGAGAACCGGGAAGCACACCCTCACCAAGAATTCCCATGAGTACCCCCCGGGCTCCCCAACCAGCAGTCTGAAGAAATCCTGTCGCCCCTCCAGCAAACCGGTATAGGAAGGCCCTTATGCGATTTGGAAAAACAAGCCTGCCCTTTTTATTATTATTTATTTTCATTTTCTACCAAAGTCCAGACTTGCTTCTTCTCTAAAAAAGATGATTTTCACTGTTCCAGTTCATGTTTTAACCTGAGATCAGGCTCAAGAGAGAATGTATGAGAACCGCTCAAATTGGGCCTGATCTCAGGTTGTCCATGTTTAGTCTATTTTCTTTGTGCTAAGTGAGGGGGGAGGGGGGGGGGGAAGGGGGTAATAGACCTACATCAGGAGGACTTAAGATTGGGTCGGCCCTAGTTCCCGCTAATCATTCGCCCGATAATCCATCCGGAGCCCACTCTCATAGCTCAGTCAATTCCAAGCGTGCCCATCCCCAGCCCCCCTCCCCTCCCCACCCCGGGCATTTGTCGTCCATTGGCCATCTTGTCGGTTCCAGCGGTGAGGAATTTGTCAGAAAACCTCTGCCTGCGGGGTGGAGCATTTGTCAATTCTTCTAGAAGTGGTTAAAACCGTTCCTTTTTCAATATTTCACTTAAAAATATGCCAATTCAGATAGACCTGAAACAACGCATTGCTAGTTTAATCTTTGTCAAAATATTTCTCTTACCTCAAGGCGATGTCAAAATTAGCAGAGAAGAAAGTTAGGGTTTTAAGTTAGGGAGTAAATACCCTGCTCTCATAATTGATTCAGCTGACGGACAACTAACGAAGAGATCGTTCAGTGATCGCTGTCCGCCAAAAATAACGCCTGACATAGCTAGTTTAATCTTTGTCAAGAGTTTCCAAAGGCGGTATAAATGTGTAATTGTAAAGTAAATAATATTTTAAGTACTGTCGACTGAATCAGGCCAAAAAGCACCAAATAAACATTATCATTCAAATTTTTAATTTGTTAGTTTAGTTCGTCGCATGTGTAGCCTCCCACGCAGGCGTTTTTAGGGGAGCTCGTTTTTCATCCCTCCCCACGAACGCCTGCTCAACCGAAGATTAACATTCCTTTCCCATTGTTTTATTTCCGTGGTAAGTGACCAATCAACAGTTGTAAAATGAAGTGTTGACGGGCTAAACCTGACCCTAGAGTTACCGTTTTCCTTCTTTTCTTTCCTTCGCTAAGGTCATGCAGTGCATGGAGTATTCTAAAATTTGACTAAATCTTACTTTTGGCGCTCTGAATCTGACATTTTTTAGAGCTCAGAAAGCTTTCCCAGTTTTTCACTCAGATCGAGTAATTATCAGATTACCCTGCGTTCAAGTCAACTTTCCAGAATTTGGAAAGTACAATGTGATTGGCTAAGCTTGGAAAAGGAATGTTGTCTTCGGTTGAGCAGGCGAGCTCCCAAAAAAAAGCCTGTGTGGGAGGCTATCGCATGTGAAGATCGACGTTTGTCTCGGAGACAGACGGATAGAACATGTTGGACGATCCAAACTCATCCAGACAACCGCTTAATGGGCCAGACGTCGAACCTGTCATGAACTTAACACACTAACTTTGATTCTTCTCATGTGATGTGGTTATGGGCTCCTGGTCTAAGCCATTTATTTTTAAGTTAGTATTGCACTGTTAAATATGGCATTTGCAGCTTATTTACAGGAAAATGCAACTTTAGTGTTGGCCCGGGGTGGGGCATTTTCACACATTTTTTTAAAGCCCCAACGTGGGGTTTTTGTATGAACCCTCCGGCCCCACCGTGGGACATTTTCAGCTGTTCCAAAAAAAGAAAACAAGGCAAATGCTCGGGCGGAGGGGCACGCTTGGAATTGACTGAGCCATAAATTGCTAAAGATCGCAGCCTGAAATCAGAGGCAAAGCTGTAGGAAAAACTATGGGGCATTTGACCTGCAAACGTCGCATTGCGAGATCGCATAAAAGTAGAAAAAAAGTACCGTAGCTTAATTTGGCAAAAGATCGGGCAATGCTACTTTTCAGGCATCAAACTATTTATTCGGAGAACGATTTTGATTAAGGCAGTATGTATATGAACGATTTTTTGTGTGTTTTCGTTGATTTTTCTCCGCGGACTGTCGAGTTGGAAAGAAGAGAGATGTTTAATTTGACGATCCTAATGTCTCCTTTTATTTGTTCAGTATTTGTTCTAACAAAAGGTGTTTTTTTGACAGTTAATAACATGACTCGCTTAATACGATCACTCCGTTGATACGCACACTTTCTATGGCCTCTTTAATGTCCTTATTAACAGGGTTTGACGGTACTTAAAATGAATGTCGTATTTTAATCTTTAAACTTTCTTTACCAGAGTTTCAAGTAATGATCAGAGTTGGCTTGGTTTCTTAAGAGATGTGCTACATTCCATTACTGAGAAACCATCTGGAGATCGAGATCCTCAACCAACTGATTCAGTCCAAGAACGTTCGTTAAAATTTCGAGACTCAGTAAGGGGATCAATTTCCGTCCACCATTTTCTTGCGCTCGGTCGTATTAAACTCCAGGCAGGAACGATCCCGGTGAGAGAGGACCAGCGTGTGTACCTGTCTCAGATCGGCACGATTGACATTGACGTTGACGGCATACTTCGCCACTGATTCTATAACGCATTCCATGGACGTAGCATGAAGACGACGAGAAACACAGAAAACGTAGGGATTCGGGCGACCTGTTAGCAAAAATTATAACAGCCCAAGAAAGCGCTCCCAGTTTTGGTATTCTGCTCTGGGTTAGACACATCAATGCGTTTAGACGCATCCATGCCCATTTGAATTAGAGGGGATAAATTTTAAGTTAATTTAATTATGTTTCTGTATTCAGCGGGTGTAGACTAAGAGTTATATATGGATGAGACAGAATTAAAGTTCTTTTACCGAACATCAACTTTAGGCTATGTTCACACTCTACCCGATAGCTTTTGCGCCTGCACGAAAACCATACTGCATAGGGTTTCTGTTCACACATGAGAGTGATGATTTTGCGCGATTCTTGCTAAAGGGCAAAGCTGCGCCGATCTTTAAAAGGAGTCACATATCGAATTGGTGTTCTTACTAAATCGAATAGCATTTTGTATCGGCACGATAAGCTATCCAATATAGTGTGGGGAGAGCCCTAGTTTTCCCAATATTTCAGACGCCTCCTTCTTTCTTCAGGTGATTTAGCGAATAATAGGAACCACTGACTGTGCCATTGACACAGTAGATGTTAATAAAACGGCTGTACTAATTTCAGTCTGGAGCCGATGGCTCCTGTTTTGTACTAGAATTGGACCTCTTAAAATGCATATCAAACAGGTTTTGGTTACAGTGTTCATGCAAAGCACTCTTGCAGTTTTTCTCAGTCAAGGCTTCCGCCCTTTACCAACTTAGGATGGGAGACCACAAAGGCGACGGCAGCGAAAAGTTCCCTTAAAAAAAAGCTCGCCGCGCTGTTTTTTATTCTATGTCGTTCAGTTTGTCCAATGTTAATAAATCTTTCTGGAGTTGAATTCTTAGTTTCAATTAAACTCTCCGTTATTCGACGTTTTAATCAAATACAGTGTTAAATTGTTGTAAAAAAATGTAAAGGAGATCATCGCAGCTTAAGACGTAATTTAAGCAGTTGCTAAAAGAAAGCCTGATAAAATTGAGGCTTGTCGCAATTTGTTCGCGTTTTCTTTTCACCATTACTTTAGCCTGCGAGAAAGCTCTCTATTTGGGGGATATCGTGAAAAGAGGACGCGCGAGAGGCACGCGACAGGAGACACGAAGGCTTCGCCGCTCGCTCGCGCGTTCTCGCGCGGCTCGCTTCGTTCGCCCAACTAGGAGAGCTTGCTCGCAGGCTACCATTACTTTCAAGGTAGTCCCTCGGCAAAGACCTCCTTGTGTCTTAAGGAGAAAAGAAAAAAGATGAGGAAGAGTCCAGAGGCCTGTTCCCATTCTAAATTACTGACCTCTTCCCATCGTCCACCGCGCGCTTACTAGGTTTTTTTCCTTTTTT